>JAJPUD010000770.1:0-48770 GCA_023553655.1 Myrmecobius fasciatus | reverse complement strand
AAATTCCTTCCCCCTCCACAGGTCTGAGAGGTAAACCATCCTACATTGTTCTAATTTGTTTATAATATCATTCTTTATGCCTAGATCATGAATCCATTTTGACCTTATCTTGGTATATGGTGTTAGGTGTGGGTCAATGCCTAATTTCTTCCAGACTAGTTTCCAATTATCCCAGCAGTTTTTGTCAAATAGTGAGTTTTTATCCCAAAAACTAGGGTCTTTGGGTTTATCAAATACTAGATTACAAGTGTCATTGAGTATTTTGTTCTGTGAACCTAACCTATTCCACTGTTCCACTACTCTATTTCTTATCCAGTACCAAATGGTTTTGGTGACCACTGCTTTATAATATAGTTTTAGATCTGGTGCAGCTAGGCCACCCTCATTTGCATTTTTTTTCATTAATTCCCTTGAAATTCTTGACCTTTTGTTTTTCCAGATGAATTTTGTTGTTATTTTTTCCAGTTCAGTTAAATAATCTCTTGGGAGTTTGATTGGTATAGCACTAAATAGATTAGTTTAGGTAGTAAAAGTTTGACTTTCTTAAGACCAAGATTTTAAAATTATTTGAATCTTAACATTAATGAAATGGAATGCTAGCACAATTAATTTAAAGAATGAAATACAGTAACCAAGATGCTTGATACAGATAATGCATATCTCTTTTATTTCTTTGCTTATGAATAATATCTTGGGTATAAGGCACCACCTCTGATTAATTAGCATAACATATGGCAAGTGCCTTGATGTCAGGCAGAAAGTCTGGTCTACAGTGCCAGCTCAGACACTTCATTATTCTCTGACCTTGGGCAAGCTCCTTAAACTCTCTAAGCCTCAGCACCTTCATCTATAATAGTTATACACCATAAGCATAAGCACTGTATAAATGCAAATTATTCCTTTAAAGCCTGTGTTAGAAATGAAGTTTTAAAATTCTGTGGCAGTGCATTGGTGTAGCATGGAGGTGAGTAACTCTGGGTTCCAAAGCCTGTGGCAGTGAAGTGCATGTAGCAGTCGGTCCCTCCAAAGCCACAAAAGCTGCAGTAGGGAAGTTGTGAGCAAACCTTGATGATGACAGTGCCCTCCCCGCAAGATGAAGTCCCAGTCATTGAAGCATTGAATTAAGGATCTAAATGAGGAGTCTTTTTATAGCCAGAAAGAATACAGCTTCTATAGTATCTCTGTTCTACCTACTACCAAATCACCTTGGAAAACTAGTATTTGCCTTCTTCCAAATGAATTCTAAATTACCATGGTTTTTGATGGAACAATTCTCTGGAACAAAGTGGAAGCCTTTTTTTTTTTCCAGACTGAATAGATGCTACCTAATCATCTTATGTGGGGAACTGTGGCACAGTTCTTAAATGTCACAGTGTTCTGCTTTTGTCTGATATGCTATCAGTATTATTCTATGACTGTAGAAACTAGAGTACTAAATATACTTTTAAAAGTGAAGTCTAGAAAATTCTTGCTGATGAAAGTAAACTTTAATTCCTTCCATTTCCATTTTGGGAGGCAGGCAAAGGGAAGTTAGTCTCTTTAAAATACAATATTCTGGGCTGGATATTTGCTTCAGTTGAAATTAGCATGAGTATTATTCTCCAGTAAGTCATTATATTTGTGATCTCTATGAAGCTAGGTCCTTCAATGGTACAGATTACTACCCATTGCCATCTTCTTATTATGTGTGACATTGAATGTTGTCAACATCTTTTTCTTAAACAGCATTTAGGCTTCCCATTGGCCTGTCTCCCCAGCCCTAGCTTTACTGATTATGCATCTTCTGGATGTGCTACTACTTCTGTTCGGGTCATTGTTGGTAATATACTTTAGCTAAGTAATTATCTGCTCCCACCACTACCACACAAACACATCTTTCCATTGCCTTTTTGATTCTTGGAAGATGATAGTATTCTATGATTCACTGTCATAAAACTTCACTAGGAAAACTATTGGTGTTAAAAGTAGGGTTTTGTTTCAGGGATCAGCTTGGGAAGAGTTGCTTAGTTTGCCAAAAGCCATCCAGCTTGCTCTCATTCTGTTATTCCATTTTGGGCCCAGGCTATTGTCTGTCTTCAAGTGTTTGTCTACGATACATATCCGTACTGGTTTGGTTTTTTATTTTATTTCTAGCCCTCTTAAGTTTTTGGTCTCTATAGAGAGCTGATTCTGAAATGATTCTCACATTGGTAATAAGTTTTTGCCTTTCTCTTTATAAAAGTTTAATTTTCTGTGGTGATAATGAGAGTAGGATTTGTCCAATTTCTTCTCATTCTTTTTTTTTGGTGAGGTAGTTGGGCGTAAGTGATTTGCCCAAAGTCACGCAGCTACTAAGTGTCAAGTATTTGAGGCCAGATTTGAACTTTAGTCTTCCTGATTCCTGGGCCAGTGTTCTATCCGCTGCATCACCCAGTTTCTCCTTTCTAACTTTTCTTGGAGAAAGTCTTTGTGATATATCATAGTCTTCTGTATGGTCTACAAGTCTTTAGCCTCTTTCTTTTGTTAATCCTACTAGGCTCTATTTTATGATATATTTTCTGCCTTCTCCCCATGACCATATTTCATTCTAAATCACTAGGTTATTAAGGTTTATGTTGACTTAATTTAATGACCTGGTGATTGAATTCTTGGAATTTGTTTACCTTCTTTTCCTTGCAAAAGGTGTTGGAATATAAGTTACAGTTACATTTGTTTTCCTTTTGCTTATGCTTGTTATGAACAGTGCAAAGTAAAATGCCCAATTATCCCCTGAAATGATGCTTATTGTTGTCTCTGGACACACATTGAAACGCGCTCTTTCAGTGCATTGATTTGCCTCTCCAAGGGGAAACCTGTGAGACATTCTTCCAATTAGCTTCAATTTCCTTAGAGATTTCCTTTTTCATGTTTAGGGAGAATGCTTCCAATCTATACTATAAGATTCTAGAATTTGAAAATCGGAAGGGAACTCAGACCATTTAGTTGAACTCATATGTTAAAGGAATCTCCACTATAATATATCTGGAAAGTGTTAGTCCGGAAGAGCTTCAAGGAGGGGTGCCTCTCCAGGCATCTCATTCTAATTTTAGATAGTGCTTATAGTTAGGAAATTTTCCTGATATCAATCTTAGAGTTGCCTCTTTGCCCATTGTTCTTAAATGTGTATCTAGTGGGACCAAACAGAAAAAGTCTGATGCTGCCTCCTCATGATATTCTAGCAAGTCCTTGAAAATATCTACCTATCACGTCTCCCTTAATTCTTTCTTTTTTTCCCCTCTAAGTTAAACAAAACTAGTTTTCAACTAATTCTCACTTGACATGGACTCAGTTCCTTTACCATCCTGCTTGTATCACCCTTCCTTCCCTTTTACTCTCTAGTTTATCACTGTCCTTTTAAATTCAACATGATACTCCATAGGAGGTCTGATGAGGAAAGAGTACAGTGGAATTATCACCTCCTTATTCCTAGAAGCCAACATCCCTCTTAAGGCAAATCAATTCTCAGTAGTCTTGGTGGCTGCCACATCACTGTTGACTCCTACTGAGCTGATAGTCCACTAAAATTCCAGATCTTTTCAGAACAACCTTTGTATAATCAGGTCTCTTTCATTATATACTTGTGAAGTTATATTTTTGTACCCAAATCCAAGAGTGCATTTATTTCTATTGAAATCTATCTTATAATCAATCTAATACACTAGTCAGTCAAGATCCTCTTCTATCCTCATGCTTTCACACAATGTGTTGGTTGCTCTACCAGTATTGGGTTATCTGAAAACTTGATGAACCTGCCTTCCATGCCTTTAACCAAGTTATTGATAAAGAAGTGAAATTGAAAAAAGCAATCTTTGGACAACTCGCTCCTCTGGAGACCTATTACACTGACATTGTCATTCGCTATTCTTTTGAGTCCAGACATCCATCCAGGTCTGAATACTTCTGACTATATTCTGTAATCAGTCTAATGTTTCCATCTTCTTAACAGGAATAGCTCAAGATACTTTATAAAATTTATGCTAACTATATCCAAAGCATTCTCCTCATTTACTCTAACAATCCTATCATTAAATGAAGGCAGTCTGCCATGAACTGTTATTGATAAAACCATGTTGGCTCTTTGTAAACACCATTCTCTTGGTTAGATATTGGCCAACCACTTTTTTAATGATTCATTTCAGATTTTTCCCAGAAATCAAAGTCAAGCTCACTGACTGAGAGTTTAGAGATTGTATCCTATTCTCTTCTCAATTGGGACATTTGCCTTTCTCTAGCCTCCAAAGAGAGGTACCTCACCTGTTTTCCGTGATTTCCAGTTGATGTTTTAGTCTGTCCTGTGGAATTCTTAGCACCCTCTGCTCCCTTTCCTACCACTTTGCCCCTTCATTACACAAGTTGAAGTAGTACATGCCATACTGATGATCATTTTTATTTGTCACTGTTTCATGGTTCATCACGGTCAAACAGTTCAGCACCTCATTGCCAGCCTGCTGATCAGACCTTAATCTGGGACTGTAGTCAAAGTTTTCCTAGCCGAATCTGCTAAAATTTGCACTTTATTGTCAGTTTTTAAGGACCCAGAGTTACCTAAAAGCTGCATGAAACATTGGAGTAGGACTTTGTGGTAGGTATGTAACTTAAATATTATATATAAACACCTGTGGTGAAATTGGAGCTCAGGCTGAATTGCTAGATTCCAAAGTTAGAAAGTTGAGATTTACAGGTACAGTTGGTAGAGAACCCATAATGTAATTCATTCTATGGTGGTTATCTGTGTATTATTTAAGAATCCTCAGTTACCTAGAACAAGTGATACCCAATTTGACTTAATGTATAAGTTGTTTTGTTTTAGGAATTGCTTCTTCCTTCTCTTCTGTATATTAAAGAAAACAGTTTTTTCTTCTATTTTTGTTTGTCAACAATATACTTTGAATATTTATTGTAGCTTTTAAAGAAACACAGTTACTTGAGAAAGAGAAAAAGGCAAAACTCCAGTATGAAAAACAGATGGAAGAAAGACAGCGAAAGATAAAAGAACAGAAACAGAGAGAACAACGACGACGAGCAGCTGTCGAAGAGAAAAGAAGGCAAAAGTTAGATGAAGAAAAGGTGTGTTACGTGTTTGTTGGGTGACTCAGGCAATTTGCTTCCACATCTGCCTCAGTTTCCTCATCTGTAAAATGGGGATCATAATAGCACTGATCTTACCTTCCTAGGATTGTCATCAGGATCAAATGAGCTAATATCTGTGAAGTGTTTAGCACAGTCCCTGGCAAATAGTAGATGCTGTAGGAATGTTTCTTCCCTTTCTTTTCCCCCTAATATGCTACAAATAATCCAAGGCCTCTGTTGTGTCCTTTATCTGGGATATTTTTTCTAATAGCTTCGTGCTCTTCTTTGTCTCATCTTTTACTAGCCCTTCAGATGGAAAACCAGGTTTGTTGCACCTTCTCTCTTTCCCCTTCCTTGTTATGTCTCTTGGGATATTGAGGCCTGGAACCTTCCTGAATAGTTGCTTCTCAGCTTGGAGAGTAAACTCCTGTCCAGCTGAAGTAATGGGGCTGCAGTTAGCCTGCAATATTGGGTGTCTACTTGGACAGTGGAGCTGGGCTCGGCTAGCTTAGGGCCCTAAACTATGATTGCTGCATGCTTCCATCTCAAGCTCCTCGCCTTGATTTTTCTTAATTGGCCATGTGTAGGCTGTCCAGAATCTTCCTTTTTTACTCAACAAGATTTGCTTGAGATTTTCTCCTTTAGCCAGGGCCCTGATTCTCCTGGCCCTTTCCTCTAAATCTTTCCCACAAATGCATCAAATAATAAGTGTTAACTCAATGCTAGCAGGTCCTATATTTTTACTTGGAGTTACAGCTCTAGATTTTAATGATAATAGTTCTGGTCTCTGATCAAGTATTTATTAAATGCCTGTTATGCTAGGCATTGGTGATAGAAATAGGAGAGTTAAACAGTCCCTGCTCTCAAGGAATTTTTATTCTTTTTGGGAGGATACTTGTTTCCAGATAAGTAAATACATACTGTGCACACACAAAATAGTTATTTTGGTGGAGCTGTAAATACTAAGAGAATAAGGAATGGCTTCCTGAAAGGAGTTATGGGTTCCAAGACATGGAAGTGGGGAAAGTGAAGAACTTTCAGGGCACAGAGATGGCCTATATATAAAGACATGGATGTGGGAGATAGATTGCCTTATGTTGAGAACAACAAAAGTCCAGTTTAGCTGATCTATGTAAGCTGAAGGGAAAAAGGTGCACTAAGAGTAGAGAGGGGAGGCTAGGGCCAGACCATGAAAGACTTTAAATGCCAAATAGAGAAACTCAAATTTTTCTGCAGGCACTGGGGAGGCTCTAGAGCTTCTTTGGACAGGGAAGTGATTTGGTCAGATTTCCATGTTAGAAATATAAATTTAGCAGCTGTACAGAGGATAAAGTTGAAAGGGGAGAAATTGGCTATTAGGGGCTGCTGAAGTTGCTCAGACTAGTGGTGATGAGAGCCTGAACTAGGGTACTTGTAAGTACAAAGAAGGAGACAGGTGTAAGAGATGTTGGACAGGCCAAAATGACAAGACTTGGTACCTGACTGGATCCAGGACTGGTGAGTGGGAATGAAGAATTGGGGATGACTCCTAGGTTGTGAACCTGGGTGACCAGAAAAATATTGCCAACGTAAAACCCAAATGATCTAGAATCCTCAGGGAATGAGTCTTTCTAGATAGCCAAGTTTCCAGATAATTTTTACACACCAACACATAAAAGATTTTTAATGGAAATATTTTTAAAATGTCCTCCTTCTTGAACAGAGTATATTAGACAAAATTTAATATAACCTTGCCTCAAGGTCATTATGGTCATTGATGCTACTGTTTTATAAGAGAGTATTGATGACTTTAGGAGCTGTTTTAGCGCTGTAGGATTCTTTACTCCTAAACTAAGTTGCTCCCGAGTGCCATGCTTTTTGAGTTACTCTGTAGGCTTTTTGTAGTTTTTCTTTCTTTCTTCTTGCTACTCAATGTTGTTGTGCCTGCCCCGCTTTTGAATTGCTGTTTCTAATTCACTGTGGTCTTACAAGCCAGCTAAACAATCTCATTCAAATTGTGTATGGGAAATAAGGATATAGGCTCAGAGTGTAATTGTGATAGCTATTCTGTAAGTGGAGCACTTTGCCACATTCATTTTGAGTGATCAGCAGGTTAGGATTAATAAATAAGGGCTTACCCAGAGCAGTTGTTAGGGGGAAAGGATTTCGTAGACTTTCCATGGACTTATTTCCACAATGTATCCTGGTATTTTTCCTGATATTTGAGTACTAGTTAGTGCCAAACTGTTAGTTCAGTTTGTGGCCCACGATGAATCTTAACCCATTTATAACCATCCTGTTTCACTTATATGTAGATTTTTTTAGCCACAGGCACAATCAAGTGCTTGCCTTTTTTTTTTTTTTTTTTTTGAGGGAGCATGCCATTTTTCACATTGCTAAGACCATGAGAATAGATGTCTCTTTCAATAAAATAATAACATGCTTAAATAAGATACTTTATCAGAGGCACTTTTCCTTAGGTCATGCAGTTGTCTTGTACATCAAGCTGTGGCTACTTTGTGGCTTTTTGTATCTTGACATCCCCAAAAGTATTGGTTTGGAGTGTGTGGCTGATATTGCTACCAAAACATAATCTGCTTTCCTTTTGAAGTTTCAGAAGTTGCTTTTTTAAGTGAGGAGAGAGATGTATTTTGAATGTTTGAGTGCTTTTCTTTGCATCGTTTAGGTGTCCATGTTGTCTGTCATACCTCCCAAACAAGGTAGACAGGAACTATATAACCAGACTTGGGCTTGGAATGCTTCTTAAAACCACTGTCAGATGAATAACTGGGTTGAAGAATCAGTATTATTTAATTTTAGCCTTTCTTGGAAGAATTATTCATTTGTGAGAAAACATGTATAGGAGCAGCAATGGCTTCAGAAAGCAGCTAGCTGGAGTTCCTCTGAGAGCTGCATGGCACAATGGGAAGTCCTAGCCATGGAGTTGGGGAAGCTGCCTCTGGCC
This sequence comes from Myrmecobius fasciatus, assembly GCA_023553655.1. Lineage (NCBI taxonomy): Eukaryota > Metazoa > Chordata > Mammalia > Dasyuromorphia > Myrmecobiidae > Myrmecobius > Myrmecobius fasciatus. Next base: position 40,738 of record JAJPUD010000770.1, on the reverse strand, counting down.
CCTGATTCGGCTTCTTCTGCTTGGGAATGTGGTTCACTCCCTGAGCCTTCTGAGCTTCACATTCTTGGCCTGCCACTTTTCTCTAGAGTTATACTGAAGACAGTGCTTTTGAAATAGCAAAGACTGGAGAATTGTGAGCTGTTATTAACATTTTTATAACATGACATAAAAATGTGTTTGTCTTTGTCATGCTCAGTATTTGTATATAATGTAGATGAAAGGTGACTTCTTCCTTTCATTCAATATGTGTGTGTGTGTATGTGTGTATGTTTGTGTTTTTTCAAATCTTGATTGCTAATATTGTTTGACACAGTCACTTGTTTTTCTTTGTATCAGAGGTTTCTGCTTCTCTGAATTTTCTCTCTTCAAAAGGCAGAAACTTTTTTTCAGTAGATTTATTGGAGCCCCTAGAGAAATAGTTATTTTTATGTAGGGACTTTGTAGGGTTGGTATTGCTGTGATATTGTTATTGTCCAGGCAGGGTAAGAGACCTTTTAGCCCTGAGGTTGGCTTTATTTAGTCAAGTATTCCATCACATGCAATAGTGTAATTTAAGAAATCTGTCTTCTGGAAATAGCATTAAAAAGATTTTTGTACACATTCTATTCAACTAGAGTTTTAGCTTAACAGGTGGCTAGGTGGCCCAATGGACAGAGGGCTGAATTTGGAGTCAGAAAGACACAAGTTCAAATCTGTCATCAGACATTCTCTAGCTATGTGACCCCCAGGCAAGTCACATTAATCTCTTTCTGCCTCAGTTTCTTCATCTGTAAAATGGGGATAATAACATGGCCTATCTTCCAGGATTATTGGAATGAAGTGAGATAATATTTGAGGCACTTTGTAAACCTTAAAGCAACATATGGATGCTAGCTATTATTATTATTATAACCACTACTACTATCTATTATAACTTAGAGCTAGGCTTTCAAATTGATTATGATTATTGAAGCTTGATTTTTTTGAAATTGGGCCGAGAAAAAATTGATTTGGAATGAAGAGCTCTGGGGAAAAAGGGATAATTCAGATTATGAGGGAAGCAATGGCTTGGCAGTCCTGTACCTTTTGGGTAAAATCATAGTTTCAAATATCAGATTTGCTTAAAGCGAGGTACACCTTTGTATTATATTATAGGGTAGTCCTGAGTTCTTAACATGTAAGAAGAAACAAAGCAAGAAGATGGTATTTAAAATCTGTACCTCTACTCATGGTTTGGGATCTCATAATTTTTTGATGGTTTTTTCCTTCCAAAACTTTTTTCTTCACAAAATCTTTTCAATTCACTATTTTGTAGAAAGTATAAAAACTATTTGTTTTGTGTTTCCTGTGGTGTAGGGAAATAGGATGCATGCACATTGAGCGTTGTTGAATGGAAAGGCAAATTGGAAGTGATTATTGATATTTTTACATATTCATCTTCTCTTGCTGTCATTTTACATACACAGTGATTAACTAATTGAATCTCTGGTTTCCAGCTATTCAGATAATATTATTGCTGTTAATGTAGAGGTATTCTCATTCCATTTTTATTTGCTTCAGTATCTTATTCTGACCATCTATTTTAATTTCTTTCAGCCTGTTTCCTTTACTTGATGTTAGCATTTTGTCAGCCCAGTATTAAATATTTCTTTAATATAGGTAATTAAGTGTAACTTTATGAGCCAATGATGTATTTAGAACTTAGCAACATCCTACATAAAGAACTTTAGACATCTGTTATCTTATTAGATATTATTTTAGTGCAAGGACTGGTCAGGTATGTTATAGAAGGGCTTTCCATGCAGGTATAGGTTGGACTAGAGGGCCTCTGAGAGAGCATCCAGTTCTGAGATTCTCTGATTATTTGTATGATGAAGATAGATTGATCATTTATCTTCCCACAATTCTTTGTACATTTTTGCTTCAAGTGTGGGGTATATGGGTGGAGGGAAGTTGTATAAAGTATATATAAAGTCTTTATATTAATGTAATGGGTACTTATTTATTTTTAAATGTTAAATAGGAACATTATGAGGCAATGGTTAACCGTACTTTGGAACGTAGCAACCGCCTGGAACAGCGACAGAAGAGATGGTCATGGGGCGGCTCTGTAACACCAGATTCAGACAGCAAATCTGGTAATTATTAGTAGGACTGATTCTCTATAGTGAAAAAAAAATCAAAGAACTTATTAATGTTATTAACCCAATTTTAATAGAACGTTTATTTTTATATGATTTTTTTTAGAATTTACACCTAAATATTAGTAATATGAGACTTACCACATAGCATTAGCATTAGATTGATATACTAAAATGAAGAGATTACCATTTTGGTAGCTTTAATTACTAAAAAATAGTAGTTTCATATTCTTCATATGTTACATGCAACTGCTTATTAAGGACAATAATTTTATCAGCTTCTTTTTGTAGAAAAAGGGGATCTTTTAAAAAATTAAGTTTTGAATCTTTTAAGTCAAGTTAATGAAGTTAACAGAAAATATTAATAAATAGAAGAGACTTTCAAAATTACTGAAAATTGGTGTATTGGACAAGCAGTAGTCCAAGAATTTCCTGAAACCTTATTTTTGAGTGTTTTTTGTCAGTCACTTATAAATGTCTATTTAACTGTAAACATTTGTGATCATTCATGGCTGTTTTAAGAATATGTGTGATGGGGCAGCTAGGTGGCGCAGTGGATGGAGCACCAGCCCTGAAGTCAGGAAGACCTGAGTTCAAATTTGGCCTCAGACACTTAACATGTCCTAGCTGTGTGACCTTGGGCAAGTCATTTAATCCCAAATTGCCTCAGCAAAAAAGCAAAAAAAAAAAAAAAAAAAAAAGAAAGAAAGAAAAGAAAAGAAAGAGTGTGATTTTTAGTGTTATTGGTGTTTAGTTAAAACCATTGTCTACATTTTTCCATCTGTATTGTAACTGTTTTTCTGTTTAGGTCTGTCGAGTGCTTCCTCACCCAATCCTGTAGATTTAGTTGACAAACTCCCTTCTTCCACAGAGCCGCAGACTGCAGAAGAAGGTGGATCCAGTGGTATTTGTTTCCAAAATTCTTGCTTGCTCTTACTATGTGCTTTACACTAACATGCTGCTGTAAGCTTTCTTTTCATTAGTTGTGATGAAGTAAGCCATCATGATAGGGAAATAAGCTACAGAGTCAGAGGTTTCAGGATTGTGGGTCCTAGAAGATACATAAGCCATGGTTTAGATTTTGTACAGGAAAATTTCTCTCATTTAGACCAATTTAATTCCACTTAACAAACATATATTAAGTACCTCCTGTGCTCGGAGAACTGTGTGCTAGGTATTGGGGATACCGAAATCTGTGTCCTCATGAAATTTATATTTAGTACACTCAGAAGGACATGACATGAAAGTTACTTTAGTAGAGAATAACATAAGGTATGTGCATAGGAAAGGAAGAAAGAAAATACCACGTGAATGGGGGAAAAAGGGTTAGGAGAGGCCTCACAAAGGAGGCAGCACCACTGGAATAAAGTGAAAATGTGGCAAGCATTCCAGAAAGGGGGACACTAACTAAAGGCAGAAACATGGAAAAAGGCAGGGCAAATTGAGGGAATGAAAAGGGAAGAAACCTCCAAGTTGCAGAGGGCCCTGATCATTTGGCTAAGAACCCTAGATTTTATTTAGTAGATGATGGGAATCAAGTCACCTATGGTTTTAGGCAGTGATAAGATAAGTGCTTGTTGTAGTTGGCTCAGTGGTACTTGAACATTAGCATTCAGCATAAGTCTCAATTGATCTGTGATACAAAATACTTCCTAGGAAATACATCTTCAAAATACATATAAAAACTTATATTGGTTACTGATTTTGATAGTGATTCTTTGTGGGATTGCCTTCAAATATTGTAATTATTAATGTAGACAGCATAAACTTGACCTTCTGAAATAGTTGAAGACAGCTTATTCTCCAAGTTACCCCTTCTTCAAGTCTTGTGCTTGCCCAACTGATTTATTTAGCAAGCTCTTTTTTTGTGAGAGACAGGAACAGTGAATAGCCCATTTCATCAAAAGGATCACAGATTCCAAATTGGTCTAATCGAAATTAATGTGATTTTTTTTTGTATTTAAAAATTCATCCTGAGCCAGGATAGACAATTAGTGTGTTGTGATTTGAGAGGTGTCAGAGAGACTTCTGTGTCCAAAAATATCTTCTCCCACTATGTGTCGCTTCTGTGGTGCCTAAAATTAGAAATCATTTCCTTGACATTGGCTTTTTTTGATGTCATTTACTTCCTATTAAAATGTAGATGCCATTGATAGCAGGAATACTTGTGGGCACCTCAGCTCGATTGGTACGTCATCCAAGGAACATAGCCTTGCTAGAAATAAAACATAATAGGTAGGCCCCTGGAAAAGCCTGAATAGCAGGGTCAAAGTAGTTAAAATGATAGGGCTAGGGGAAAATATTTCTATCAAAACTCATCAACCCTGTGTGCCTAGCCATGAAACATTCTTTACAAAAGCGAAACAAAGTGTCCCATAGTTTTTTGAAGAATGGGCCAACTCTCATTAAGAAACATTGTAAATAATATTTGATAAGTAACAAACACCATGCCAGATGTCAGCATTTCTGTTAAGTAAATTGATTATTAAACAGAGATTTGCATTTATGCTTGTCTTGGCCCCATTTCACCTCCATTTTTCTTTGACCTGGCTTGATGTTGGCCCATTTTAGAAAGTAGACATTAGCATGCCATATGTATAAATCTTTAGCAGCAAATCTGCACACATACAGAGTAAGTTTATTAGAGGCTTAGTCTGTGTTAGGAACTTTGATAGGTGCTGGGGTACAAATAAATGCCTACTAGACAGTTCTTGTCCTCAAGGAACTTATACACTAATGGAGACAGGCATTACATAAAGGGGTAGTGAGATGTGTATGGCTGGAAATATCCTGGAAGCAAGCAAAATAAGACCATGATTGGTCTATCAAAGCTTAGGGGACTGAGTTCAGTTTTCCACTGAGGAGAGGAGTGAAAGTGATGAGTGGATCATCAAATTAATAGTGTTATTATGCTGGGCCAGTCTTCTGAGAGCTAGAAATGGCTTTATCATTACAGATTCAGTTACTGTCATGTTGTTCATTAAAATAACTCCCATTGATAGAATGCCTTATGGTTTACAGAATGCTTAGCAAAAAAAAAAGCAATGCAAGAATTATTAGCCCTATATTGAGAATGAAGAAATTGAGAGTTAGGGATCATTAATTTATCAGCTTAAAATCCCATAGTAAGTGTCAAAGTTGGGAAATATCCTAAGATCATGGTTTTAGAGCTGGAAAGAATCTGAAAGAAAGCAATGTAGTCCAATCCCTTCATTTTCCAGGTGGCAAACCTGAGGCCCAAGGAAGCCAAGGGTATTGTTCCAGATCACCCAGGTGGTAAGTGGCAGAGCCACAATGTCACCCCAGGTCCTATCATGCCAGATCTAGCACTTTCCACTGTACTGTGATGCTACTTATGAACTCAGCTCTAATGATTCCATATTGTGCATTTTTCTTTTTCTTTTTTTTTTTTTTTTGCTAAGGCAACTGGGGTTAAGTGACTTGCCCAGGGTCACACAGCTAGGGAATATTGTGCATTTTTCAATAGATCAGTGCTTGCCTGGCACCTAATAGGCACTTAATAAATGCTAGTCAACTGACTGTGCCATGCTGCCTCAAAATCCAGTCTTGCATTATTGACATGCACCAGATATGCATGTAATTAGACTCTGTGATAAATAATATCCAGTTGACTGATTATAAACTCCTTATTTAATCCACTCAGGCAATTTTCTAGGACATCCATGATTGTATGACTTAAAAGGCAATAGCCCTGATCAGGTCCTTAACTACTATGGCCTTTTTAAGGGAATTATAGACCCACAGTTACCAAAGCCAATCTTGTGGAGCCCCTAACATTGTTATCTTATACTGGGGCAACTGAGCATACAGTATATGCAACAGGATCTGCTCTCAAGAAGCTTACAGTCTTCATGAGAAGTCAAAATACACCAAATCAGTTATGTAGAACATTACAGTTTACAGGAGCGAATGATTAATTTAGGTTGGACTAATTGGTCAAGACCTTTGGCATTGTCCCTGCAGTTGTGGTCTAGTGGTTAGCAGTCTAGATTGTGTGTCTGTATTATATGTATAATCTTCCAGTAGATTGCACAGCTAAATGCAGACTTCTGGAAAATAGTGAACAGTGCCATTCAAATCTCTCCCTTTCTGTCCCCTACCTATAATTCTACCTTGCCTAAGAGGGCCCCAAAGGACATGTCCATTGAACCCCTGTTGTATCCCCAATCTGGCGTGAGACTATCTAAGGTTATGCAGAGAGTTTCCTAGTTCCTGTTTCATAGTAGGAGAATCTGCTGTAGTACTGACCATTTCCTTGAAGTACAGATCCTTGTAGTGGGGAAAACAATTTTATTTTTATGTCAAATATCACTATTTCAATATGCATATATTTCCTTTGGGACTTATAAAATGTCAAGATAAGGCTTTTAAATTTTAGGGTCTCATTTGTTAAAATTTTCAGGCCCATAGAATTTAGTCACAAACCCAAGAAACCTTTGTGTTTCCCTATGGGAAATGCAAATTCCAGAAGAGGAAATGGAGATGTGCCCCAAAACTTTTTTCCTTGAAAATGGGGGAAAGTCATATATGGGTCCTTGAGCTATGAGAGGTTTCAGATACACAGGAGATGGTGCCATAGAGCTCATGGCAGCAGATGCTTGCTCTTGTAGGCAGACATACCACTATGTTCAATGCTGTATATTATTTGGGTGAGTTGACCAGTAGAAATGACTCAAAGAACATATTCATTTCAGGAAAAACAAGTTGTCCCCATGGGCATTAAAAATTACATTGTCCTGATGCTCCCATAGTTTAAAGGGGCAGAAGTGGCAGCTGTGTGTGTTAATTATTTGACCGCTCGAAACCTTGATTTACTTACTCACTTGTAAGTTGGGTATGATGTTAGCACCTACCTCACAGTGTGGTAGTGAGGATCGAAGGTAATAATGAGTATAAAGCACTTTCTGAGGCTTACAGCACAATCGAAATAAGCTGTTATTATGAATAAGAAAGTTGTTACAGAAAAGAGGTGGCATTTTGGTCATGACACCCAAAATGTACCTTAATCCCACCAAGAGTAACCAGATTGCAGCAGAAGCATCCTACAATAAATACTCAGAAATACTAGAGAAAACAAGAGTTGATGGGAGCATTTGTCTTTCTTCTTAGATTTGAGTGCGGGAGGCTAGAGAATTGTCCATCCTTGATTTTAGCTGTGCTACAGGTGCATTTTTCCATGTCACTTCCATAAATTATGCACAGATGCGAAACTTGGATCAAAATCATTGAATCTTAGATTTTGAGCGGGAAGGCACCTTGTAGGTTAGTTAGCCTTAGCCCTCTCAGTTCACTAAGAAATATACAGGTTAAGGGGCCAGAAAAGGGAAGGGACTTGAGGGAGATGAAACAGGGAATAAGCAGCGGAATCAGGATTTGAAACCAGTTCCTCTGACTCTACCATGCTGTCTTATCATCGATTCCTTATTTCATGTCTGCTTTCTTCGGTCTATGGGTACCATAATTCTTATTGGTAAGAAAGAGGACCTCACTATTAAGGTGAGTAATTGCTTCTATGCCAAGGTTTGCTTCTTTTGCTGTTGCCCACGAGAAATCAGTTTTTCTTGTGCTGTAATGCTATGCAGTATATTTTGCCAGGCAATATCCTTTGCATATGCTTTCTTATAATGTCTGGTTATGTTGTTTTGAACTGCATTTCACATATTAATCGATTACTGCTTGACAAAGGAGTTTGTTTACATAGGCATCTCTTCCTCTGCAGACTTGTAGTGTCCTGTTCTGAAAAAGTTCTGATTTGATTCTGTCAGAAACAAGTAAATTGAGGTCACATTTGATATGAAATTGGAATAATTACTGAATTCCTGTTAGTTTAATTATAAAAAAGTACTCTGTTAAATATTGGGAATATTTTTTGCCACTAGTTTTTGCCCTATGTATTTTAGGATGATGAAGATATGGAAGAAGAATTGGCTTAAACAAATCCATTTGATGGAAAAAGACTTTTGGGGGGATGACTAAAATCATGTTTTATGGATTTTTTTCATGTTGGAAATGACAAAACTTTTTTAGTTTTCCCATTTTCTTCATGACATAGCCAACATCAACCAGTAATTGATGTCAGGATTGTAGATGGATTTTTAAAAGTAGCCTTGGAATATTTTTGAAGCAGTTTCTCTGTGTTCTTTGGGGAAAATTTAAGTCAGTGTATTTCTTTCAATCCTAATTTTAATCTTGAAGCCTAATTATGGAAGACTGTCTTTTAGATTTAAAAAATTAAGACAGATTATTATTATTTGTCTTATTATTTTCTTTCCAAGTTTCATAGGTTATTCTGCACGGAATATAAACTAAAGATCAAGTGTGTTTTCTATTGACTCTCCATAAATTATCTTCATGCTTAGAATAGAAATTCACACAAATTTGTGAAAACAAGTTTATATGACTTATAATTAATGGCTTATCTTGAACATCATGTACATAATTGTGTATATTCATCTGAGAATCAAATTACAAAAATGCATTTTCAGGATAGAATACTTATGCTCCAGCAAACACTTATGATTCAGAGAATAATGCTTAAATATTTGAGCTGTGATTATAATAAATGCTTTTTTTCCCCCTTCAGGCAACAAATATGCTTCATCTGCAGCGAATCCCAAACAAACAGATTCTGTTATCAATAAACGTTTGTCTTCATCTTCAGCAACTCTTTTGCATTCTGACAAGAGTAAGTGTGGTTATTTCATGAGTTTCTGTTCAGGAAGATGAACTCTTTATACCTGTTTATTTGATTGTATAAATTAATCTTCATATTCTTCAAGGTTTTAATTTATTTGGGATGATCACTCCATTGTACTTTGAAGTAGAGCAGCTGTTGATCATCCCTTCAATGTCATTTTTACTGACGTGCAATTTTGGTTTATGATTCTTTTATTAATCCTACCAAAGGGTTTTACTGGGTTTGAGTTGCATGATTTGCATTTCAAACTATTACTTATTGTGACGAAAAGATACCCAGACTTAATTATATAATTTTTTGAGGCTAAAAGTTTCTTTTTTCTATTTTCATGTTAGATAATTTTGTTATTCATTATATGGAAAGTTATTAATGAAAATTCTTTTCCAGGGATTATGTTGATATAATAGCTCCTTATTGTGACTAATGGTGGCTAAATGGTGTAGTAGATGAGTGCTGAACTTGGTTGAGTTTAAATTCCATCTCAGATACTTATTAGCTATGTCGACCTTGGCATGTCACTTAACTTTTCTGTGCCTCACCTATGAAATGAAGGGGCATTGGACCTGGTGCCCTCTAAGGTCCTTTCCAGCTCTATATCTCTGATGCTGTGCATCTTGACATGTCCCTAACATCCAGTTGTTTGGCATAATTAATATTTAGGGAAGACTGTGCCTCCACCACAGTAATCACTAATTGAGTGAATTACATTTGATTTTTTTCATAATCAAGCTTATAGTTCTTATCGGATATGTTGTGAATATTTTCAACTTTAGTGAAAATTGACTCACTTAAAAATAAGACTTTAAAGGCAAACATTTTCTTTCCTTTTAAAGTAAGATCCCAAAGATTTCAATTCACTTTAAGTTTCCTTAATTTTTTTCCTTTGTGCAAGAAAGTTATTACTATTATTGGTAGTCATGAAGTAAAATTGGAATAACTTTTTTTCCCTCTAGTATCAACTTATAAAAGCGCTTTGAGGTTTGCCAAATATTTTCTCTCCAACAAAACCCATAAGGAAGGTAGTGCAAGTTTTAAGTTTTACTATCCCCATTTTACAAACGAGGTTAAGTGATCTGCCAATGATCACACAGCTAGTAAAATATCTCAGGCCAGATTTGAACCTGGAGCTTTGACTCTAAGGCTAGCACTGCCCATTATACCTCAAGGTCATAAAATAATAACTGTTGGAGCTGACATTTAAAAAGCAATATAAACATTTTTGTCTGAGTAATCCCTTCTGACTCTTGAAGCAAAATCAACATTACAAACAGAAGTAAATTATGTGATAAGATGTGTGATAGCATAAATATTTCTCTTTTAAATTACGAATGATTAGAGCCTTCTGTTTTTCCTCTGCTTGGAGTAGAAATAAATACTTTAAGATGTATAATAATTAATTTACTCTCAACATTTTTATCACTTTGTTTTCACAGTATGTTTTTTAAATTCATGAATTGAATAGATGCCTTTTTCAGATTCTTTTATTTTAAATTTATAATAGTATTTTATTTTTCCAAATACGTGTAAAGGTAGTTTTCGGCTTTTATTTTTGTAAGAATTTCTGTTCTAAATTTTTCTCATTCCCTCCCCTCTGCCCAAGACAGCAGGTCATCTGATATAGGTTAAATATGTATACTCCTTTTAAATATATTTCCATATCTGTCATGTGAACAGATGATTTAATGATCATTTTTTGGTTGACAAAGGAATTTCCAAATGACTCTGTACTATTTCCATGCCAATGTGTACTTTTACTTTGCAGCTGCCAAAAAGAGGAGGGAGGCGTACGTTAAGCATCTAGCCTGACAAAGAAGGGCCCTGAGCATTCTGAGCAGCCTCTTCCCAGCAAGGCCTAGAACATGGTTCCCTTGTTTTGCTTTCCTTATAAAACTAGGAAAGTGCAGAGAAAACATTTGGGATTATTCATATTGTGAGATTTGCAACTCATATAATACTAATGGGGGGTAATAAACAGTTGGACGACAGATGGAGATGTTGAGGCACAATGGTAGTAACTTCAGGGACTGTATAAAAAATTATGATATGCTTATTCCTGAATTCGGAAGACTTTGATGTTATTAAACACTATTACTACTCCCTCAAATCCTATTGACTTTGCCATTTTAAAAATTGTTTTTGTTTATTTTTATTAATAATATCTATAAGTCAAAATAAATCATTTATTGCTATTTTTATGCATGCTTGTGATTAACAAAGTGCTTTGAGAGGTAAATTAGCTTAAATTTTCTTATAGCTAATTTGTAAGTAAGATACGGAAAGTAGTAAATGTTTATTCCTAGTGTGGGGAAGTTGAATGATGAACTCCAAATTGCATTACTAAAATAGCTTGTTTCAAATAATGTTACTTTGCATTTGGTTTCTAAGAGAAGCAAGCAGGAAAAGATTATATTTGACTAGACCTGGTAGTAAGACAACTTAATCTGGATCAGGGAGGTCAGACTCTGATAGGGACATAAGGATCCCTGCAGGCTACAGATTGACTTAGTTTTTACAATATCATATTATCTGTGTATTCTATTGTATTATTATTATTATTTATCTTGTTAGTAGTTTTACTATTGGCATTTTAATTTGGTCCAGTGGCACTTGGGAATGCCTCAGGTTTGGCATGTTTGATGCCTCCCGTCTCCAGACTTGGATAAAATGGAAGGAAAAAAGGTTAATTAGTTATTTAAGGGCAGGTCCTAAAAGGTCATTTTAATTGCTCCAAAATTTATCTTCAACATCAGAAACCAAAGGATTTCTCTTCTGACTAAAAAGAGCATAAATGAATCCAGCAAAACAGAAACCCTTAAATAAAATTTACCAAATATTGCTATAAGCCGCTCATCAGGGTAACCATAAGCATATTCTACCCACTGTTAATTGGTTCCAGGAAAAAAAAAACAGAATCTGAGATGAAATAATGTTATGAGGAGTTAACATTCTTGGGGCTTAAGTGCTGTCTGCTTTGGGTTTTGAGTAATTGGCCCAATGTTATTGATAAGGCATGGAGGTGGTATTCATTGTAATATATTAATGAAACTATCATGAATGACATCTTTAGAGGTAGGGTACATCTGTATGGAATTAAGCTAAAGAAATAGTTCCTAGGAGGGATAAAGAGAGTTGTGTTGGAGGATTCAGTGTACTTCATTTTTATTTTTAGCAAATTATATAATTTAAATCTCAGGGACTAATTTTTACGTTCTGAGGAAAGGTTTTTGTTGCCTTTATAACCTGTTTTGCATACAGTTAGGAAAATAAGATTATATTTCATTTTGTGCATGTTTTTATATTTATGAAGGTGAGACAACAGTATTTTGTATGTACTTTTTAAGAATTACTTTATTATCAAAATTAAGTCTGCAATTTTTTCAAGCCTCTTTTCCTAACTAACATTTCCCTTTCAAATAGCTTTGTTTGCCTTTTGAGGTTTTTCTTGTTTGTGGTTGGTTGTTTTTTTTTTTTTGCCAAAGTAAATCCTTATATAGTAGTCACCTCTTATTTGTACAGGTAAAATCCTATTACAGTATATATCATTGTGGAAAAACATTCAGAACATAAAGAACTTTCTAGGTCATCTAGTTCAGCCCCTTCATTTTACAAATGGGGAAACAGAGGCCCATCTCAAGGATTTTAGTGATTTATGCTAAGCCACCCAACTTGTCAGATAGCATCTGGGGCCTACAACATTCATATAATTCTTGAAAGTTTGCAAAGTTATTTATATAAATGATCTTTTTTGAACCTCATGACAATCCTGTGAGGTAGATGCTATGCTTATTAGTGTTCTGATTTTACCATTGGCAATTGAGGCCCAAGAAGTTTAGTGGCTTGCCCATGGCCTATATCAGAGTACCATACCGCACAGTATGAGAAGCATGCTATGAAAGTCATCTACCATACTATGTATCAATCAGATTGAAAGAAGATGATTCCAGCAAACATAAATATTTACAAAATTATCAATAGTCCCTTGATTTTTTTCTTGTGATGCAGTTTTAATAGTTCTTATGAATCAGTGGTTTAAGAAACTGTACACAAAATGACATAAAATAGCAATGAATTTGAAGTCATTTTCAACATTTCTTATGTTGTGTGTCATCATAATGTCCACAAGGTCCTACACTACAGGACCTGCTTATGCATCCCCATTACCCAATACTTTCATTAGTGTGCTGGTGACATACTATGACTTTTTCCTTTTTTTTTTTCCTCCAGTTAACCTCTTCATTAACATTGCATGTGTTTGAAGACCAGGATAACCCATGCAACCCTATCAGATTGCAGTGTGTAATCCTATTGTGATATAATGTGTTGCTCTCATTACTACTTCTGTTTTTATGCTAAGAAATTTATTATGTGCGGCCATTCGTATTGCTCTTTCTTGCTTTGCCTTTATTTGTGTGAGAATTCTGGTTGAATCCTTTTTGATTTGTTCTCATTATTCAGCTCGACGCTTTCACATCAGTGCTCTGGAGAATAGTATAATCAATCGCCTTCTCACCCCTACACAAGCTTCTTTAGCTAAAAGCAAAAGTGCTGCTGTATTATCTGCTGCTGGAAGAGATCCCTCAGGTAACAGGCGTTTGGAATAAGCCTGCGAGCTTTAGCGTTTGCACTTATAAAGTGAGATTTAATACCCAACTTAGCTACATCAGTCTTTGAATCCATTGCTGTATCATAGCATTGTGTATTTTCCACAACATTCAGTTACAGATTTCTTTTATGGTTCCCACTATAGTAGAGTAACTTATAACAGTAGATAGATAAGGCCCCCAATCCCCTTTTTAAAAGCAAACTAGTCTGTTGGCTTATGTGTAAATAAATCCAGTGGAATTTAGAAGGTACCATAATGCCAGCTGTAGAGGAAATGTAAATACATTGCTTCAGGCTGTAAGCAGTGATTGAAGCACCTACTACGTGCCTAAGCACTGTGCTGTGCACTGGGGTTACCAAGAAAGGCAGACTCCTTGAGGAGTTCACAATCTAAAGGAGGGAGTTTTCATTTTTCCTTAAAAAAAAAAAAGAAAAGAAAAAAAAAGTATACCGAACAGCCCTTTACATTTTAATTAGTGGAGGAAGACTGGGAACCATGAACTACTTGAAATTCTACTAAGATTATCTCAGTTCTAGGATATGTCTCCTCTACAGCAATAGCTGGGTATAGGTTAAAACCCATTCAAAAGTCCCTGGTGAAAAATGTAGTGTATTAACTTCTTGTGTTCTGATTGACTCTTACCTCTCCCAGATTCTCTTCTCTTTTATATTCCCTATCCCTACCCTTTCTCTCTTTGCTTTTTGCTGCTTTGGTGCCAGTCAGGACCCAGAATTCTAGTGCTTATGCTGGTGTGCTTGGGCTTCATTCAGCCTTGCTTTGGCCCACATGTTTTGATGCTTCAGCTTGTTTTGAGCCAATTACGTGTCCTTGACTTTTAGGTAACTTTTTTTTTAATCTACTCATTTTTTTTGCTCTGGAATGTTAGATATTTCAACTCTGCTTTTACTTAGCATCACATCCCAAGACAGTTAAACAATTTACCTGAGCTTCAATAGCTAGTCACTGTACTTAGGAACACCAACAGCCATCCTTTGGTTTTTCTGTAGCATAAAGTGTTGGCCAGAAAGACTACAATTTTACTTGTGTAGAATTTTGTAGATATTTAAATAAAATGCTTTCTCCACAAAAAGTTTAATGTCCAGAAATAAGATTTCCTTTTTGTTAATACTTTTTTCCCCAGGAAAATAAACATGACGAACATTTCTTAATTGTCTACTCTGGACAAGGTGCCATGACTGGGATTTGCATCCCCAGAGAGACAAAGACAAAAACAAAACAGCCTCTCCCGTTTCCTGGAAGTTGGCTTTCAGTAGGTAACAAAAACACAAGGGACAAAAATCCATAGGCATGTTTGAGGCCAGAGAGTTGGTCACTTTGGCCAGAGCATCGAATGGGTGGTAAGAGGAGTACTATGAAGTGTGAAGGGCAGATAGGGTGGCCCCGGATTGGGGAAGGTTTTTATTGCCAGGCAAGGGAGATGTAACTTGATTCAGGAGATCCCCAGTATGCACCAAAAGTTTGTAGGTGGAGAGATAGCATGACCAAGCTTGTACATTGCTTAGAAATCATGGTCAGAAAAATGAGGAAGGAGGACATATTCAGTCTTGGTGGTTTTCTTAGGTCTTGTTACAGATGGACAACGCCACCTGCGACGTTTTAAACTTGACTTACGTTTCTTCCTTTGTTCCCTTGGGTTGACGTTGAACTGTTTTGGGTAATGGATGAGAAGCATAGTAATGCTTTCTTTTAATACCGTGGTTTAATGCCATTCATTAAGGAGGTTCTAGTCAATATTCAGATATGAGGACATACAGTTTGCTTGTTCTTAGAAAAAATATCTCCTATTTGTCTTATCAGTTAACTCAAAGCTGTTAAAATATGTCTTTATAAAGACAATTTCAAATATTAGCACTACTTGTTTGTATGCCAGGATAAGTAATTTGTTACTATTTGGAATATTTGATGGCTCAAACGTGTCTTTTCTTTTAAAGCATGATGTGATGGTGGTATTGGATTTTCCCAGGTCCTTTCCAGCTTGAAACAGTCTGTCATCTGAGGATTAGGTTAACTGAATGTAGAAAGGCCCCCAGAAGATGAATACTTTGGGGCAAAACATCTCATTAAATCAATTACTAAAGTGTGGCGGGCTTGTATGCTGTGCCTGCAGCCATGACCACAGAATGTTGAAGTGTTGAAGAACAGTAAACCATTGAAATGTTTAACTTAGATTAAGCCAAACATGGAATTATTTCTATGTTGTGATAAATTTTCCTGAAACAGTTGTTTTATTTACTGACAGTTGATAATTTTTCTATTGACAAGCTGATTCTGAAGTACAGTGTGATTGAGTGAGAAATAACTATTGCATAGACTTTGGAAAAGCATCTTATTTTTTATCTACACTAATTAGAATGTTGCTTTCATGGTGTTGTTATTCATAGTGTTGCTTTTGAATTACTAATTGTGTAGTGGTGGTGTCTCATGTTTATGACACATTATCAGTATGTGCTTCCTGTGCTGTTACAGCGTGATCTGTCTGGTTTCTAATAGACACAATCTTTTTTCTTTTTTCTTTTCCTATTCTTAAACTGTGCACTTGGCTCTCTGTTTTGTCTTGTCAAATTCCTAACTTTGTAGAATTTCACCTCTGTCCTCGTTCAGCTGCCTCCAGTACCATCAGCCACCCACTGCAGGCTCCCAAGATGCCCATGCGCAGCCGCAGCATTGACAGACCAAAGACTTCCATTGTAGCCGCTTCAACAAATGCTACAAGTTCTATTCAGGTTTGTTATAAATTTCCTTTTATTGAAAGTAGTTTTTTTTGTCTCCTAAAATATTTATTTGTATCAATCATGATTGGGATAGCTTTGTTATACACATTAAAGTGTGGTATGAATTCCGAGTAAATTCTTAGTTATCAGTGGTATTTTGCAACAGAATGTGAATAATTTACATTTTGGTTTAAACTTTTCCCTATTCTTTAACCCTTTTAAAAAAGGGGTTGACCCAAAATTCAAATGCTGGCCATTTTGAACTTCAACCAATTTTCTTCCTACTAATCATGGGGGAGCAGCATGGAGAAGAGGGTAGGCAATAAATGAGTAGTGAAATGATCAAAAAATACCATAATGACGATGACAGAAACTAGAGATTGGAAAAAAAATCTATGAATTGTATACTCATCCATGAAGAATCAAGAATTGGCAGAATGGTCATTTTCATAGAGGCTACCATCATGGAAACATGATAGTGTCTTTTACATACTCAATTACATTAATCATAGTCTATTTACTTAAAAACTGCATGCCTACTGTTTAGGGTTTGCATATGACTTTTTCTTCCATGCCTCTCTACCTGTGTCTCTGTCTCTCTTTGTCTCTGTCTCTGTCTCTCTCTCTCACACATACACACACACACACACACACACACACACACACACACACACACACACAAAATTTCCCCCTGGGACTTTTCTAATGTGCTATCATCCTTTTATGGAGACCCCACTCAAATCATCTCATCTTCCAGTTAATCTTTTCTGGCTTTTTGCTTAAGTAAGAGAAGGTCTGGTATGTTAATTTCTCTTGGAGTTTGCTTCACTGGCTAATGGTCAAACTGGGCCTATCGGTGGCCAAATTTTAAAGCCTTTGGCTTCAGTTAAATGAACAGCTGAAGTTTGTGAAGACTTGTCTAAATGCATTTGAAGCATTTTTTGATTTTACCCCAGGAACATATACATTACAAAGGTTTGGACAATAGGCTATTTGTATTGTATCTGGAAAATTATTGGTTCCAGATACCTAATGTGTAAATATAGATGTTAAAACATTTAAAATTCATTTTTGGTATTTTGAAGATACTACCTTTTGGAAACTTTTTTATTTTTTAGGGTGATTTGAAAATTTGAAGAAAATACTATCAGGGGCTTGATTTTCAATGAATATTATTTATCCACTTTCATAAATTATTGCTGAATTATTGGATTGGGCCATTACTGTTCTAAGCCATTCTTCAAGCTAGTCATATTATAAATGCAACTACTAAAAAATGAGATCTATTTTTGCTAGTATATCACACACAGTTAAAGAAAACACAGACTGACTAAAAGTACTAAACAGTGCAAGAAAGATAAGTGTCTGTTGGAAGTAAGATTTCCTCTTTAAAACTAATAAAAGGAGGCAGCTAGGTGGCACAGTGGATAGAGCACTGGCCCTGGAGTCAGGAGGATCTAAGTTCAAATCCACCCTCAGATGGTTAACACTTAATCCCAATTGCCTCAGCAAAAAAATGAAATAAAAGCAAATAAAAGCATTAACATCTCTTGATACCAGCTACTTATATATTGTTGAAGAATCATGAAGGTTGGGCATTTAAGAAGCCTGTTCATGCCAATGGAATTTGTTTTATTGATTCCCTCCCCCATCATCATGATTATCCCCAGTATCCCTTCCCCTCCTAGAAAACTACCACATATAACAAATACTATTTTAAAAAATACTGTGGGGTATCTTCTCATATCTCTTCATGGAAGTCAAGCTTTATCTCTCTAATTTTGCTGCATTCACTTGATTTGTGTTTGAATGTATGTAGTTCTTTCCATCTATGTTGTAGTCAGCTCTATTTACTTGCCTTTACATCAGTTCATATAGATTTCCCCATATTTTTCTGCATATGTCACATTCATCATTTCTTATATACTTTGTTTCCAATTCTTTGCTATCACAAAAATTCCTGCTTTAGGTATTTTGGTGCATAGTGAGAACTTTCTTCTCATCATTGGCTTCTTTGTATGAGCTTAGTGATAGAGGTTAAGGGTCAAAGTGGTGGGATGTTTTAGTCACTTTATTTGCATGATTCCAACCAAATTACTTTCTAAAATGGCTCTACCAATTCATCGCTCCACCAATAATGCATTAATGTCCTTATCATTTCACAATCTCTCCAACATTGGATATTACCATTTTGGGGGGTCATCTTTGCCAATTTGCAAGGTATGAGGTAAAACCTCAGGGTTGTTTTGATTTCTATTTCTCTTATTACAACTGCTTTGGACCATTCTTTCCTATGACTGTCAATACTTCATAATTCTTTTGAGAACAATATGTTGTTATCCATGACCACTTTATTGGATGATGGCTGATAATCTTATGTATATTTATTCTTTTTTATGTATTTTGAAAACCAAGCTTCATCAGAGAAATCTGAAACAAGGATTATTTTCCAATTTGATCAATTCTCTTCTCATCTTAGGTGCATTAATGTTGTCCACTTCATGTAATCAGTTCCCAGTTTTGTAATTTTTTTGTAATTGTCTTTTATAATTGTCTCTTTGCCTTGTTTAAGAATATATCACTTGCTCATATCTGTGAGAGTTATATGATCTGTTTCTCTCATAATTTCTTAATAGTATGATCTTTAATATTAAGGTGGTGTATCCATGGAGAATATATTGTGGAAAGTATCATAAGGTGTTAGTTTAAGCTTAATTTTTGCTGAAATGTTTTTCAATTTTCCCAGCAATTTATTTTTTTTATATAAATAGGAAGTTCTAAGTATTGTTTATTAGTGTTTTGAGTACTGTGTAACTGAGTTCCATTGTTTCTGATTCTCCCTCATCTAATCTGTTCCATCAGTCTACCTCTCTTTTTTAAAATCACTACCAGTTGGTTTTGATGATTGCTGTTTTATAAAGTGAGTTGAGGCCTAGAAGTGTTATTATTCCCCATTTGTCCCCATCACTTTTTATCATTTCCCTTTTATAATCTACATCTTTTGTTTTTCCACATTGATTTTGTTATTATTTTATCAAGTTGTTTGAAGTATACTCTTTGTAATTCGATTGGTACAGTGTTAAAAGTGTAAATAGACTTTGTTAATATTGTCATTTTGTTAGATTGGCATGGCCCAGCCTTGGGCACTAAATATTTCTCTAGCAATTTAAGTTGTTCTTAGGTAAAGTTGTTTTTAGTATCAAAACAAGCATAGCCACAAATTTTATAGATTCTTTGTTTTGTTTATGTACTCAGAAGTCGGAGGTGGACAAGAATACATCAACTCGTACTACAAGGCGAGCTCCATCACCATCTCTGTCAGCTCGTAAGAGATCACCTTCTCCTGCTAATGTTAAGCGTCCTCCATCTCCTTCTACATCGAAGTAAGTAGTTAATATGAACTTGTCCCGTGCTACACTCTCTGCCAAAATAAGTTAATTTCCCTGTTTTAGAAATTTTATAAAATGGACTGTACAATAGCTTAAGGTTCAGTCCATTTTAAAAGGTGGTATTTTAGAATCTCAGAGTTAGAAGGGATCTTAGAAGCCATTGAGTTGAGCACTTTGTTTTTTTAATTAGACTCTGAAAACTTGCTGATTTTACTCTTATAAATCTGAATATAGGCTGCCCTTCCTAAAATGATGTCTTTTTAAAAGGAAAACATATAAATTTGTTCACCAATTATATGTAATTATCACTGATTATATGTAATGTTCAGGTTATACTCAGGCCATATTTGGGAAAAAATGTGGCCTCTTTTTAGAATAATGTATTGATGATACCACCTATTGCTTAGTGTTTCATGCTTTTTGAAAGGCTTTAATATACATTAACATACATTTCTTTTTTAAGAAACCATTTTGTTTCTTTTTCTTCAGTAGATTAACTCCAAGGGGTCGCCCACCTTCTCCTATTACATTAAAACAGCAGCCATCATCTCCCACTTGTGTTTCAAAACCAGCTTTTAAACCTATTCAACGGCCCTTGATCACACCAACTATTATAAACATTACCAAAAAGAGTAGACTACTGGAAACAGATAGCAAACCAAAGGATGTAAGTGAAGGAGACAGAAAACAAGAACATCACACATTATCATCTGCAGAGAAAGAAAAAGTATCATCTGCTCAAAAGACCAAAGAAGGTAGGATGATCGTATTCAAAGTTTCTTGTGGTAAAGCCTCAGTTAATTGGCTTGTGTTGGAACTAGTTAACTGAATTTCAGGGACTCAGTAGAAGAATGGTACCCAGCTTCTTGATCCAATTTGAAATTTTCTTTGTCCCATCTTGAGTTCTAAAAAGAATTTGCTCTTATCATTTTCTATGGTTTATCATTAGTATTATTAATGAACTTGGCTGTGATTTATTATTTCAATAATAATAACAATAGCAGCATTTATATATAGCTTTGGGTTTGTTTTGAGCCTATCTTGTTTAGGCTGAAATCAGGGGCTTCTTATAGGCCTGTTTCATTGATCAGCATGAGTTTTGATCTCCATTTCCGTTATGAGTTTGCCCCTCTCATGGACCCATGGGGTCCCCATGGTGATACAGGATTTAGTGCAGACATAAGATTGGCTCAGAGATCTGCCAGTCTCATCCTCCTTGGCAGCAACTATAGGTGTACTCTACCATGTCTGGCTACCTTGAGTTTTACAAAACATTTTCCTCGAAGTAATTCTGTGAATTAGATATTGCAGGTGTTCTCCCCATTTTACAGATGAGGAAATAGGCTTTAAGAGTTTAAAGAACCAGCCCATGATAGAGTCAGTAAGTTCCTGCGTCAAGGTTTGAACTCTCATCTCCTGACTCCAAATCCAGTCAATCCACTCACTGTACTATCGATACTAAATCAAGATAGGGAATTCTACCACCTATACCTAAACTTCAAACCCTTTGTGGAAAAATTTCTGGTCTACTCTTAGATGTGGAACCCTTTTGAGGTCTAGTCTCTAGTTATCTTTTCTCGTTACAAAAGTGTATGGATATCACCAACACATATCCAAGAATAAATGGAGAATAATTCTAGATTTAAAAGATTTTTTTAATCCTTAAGTCATATAGTATGACTTAAGTCATACTATATAGTATAAGTTATAAGTTATAGTATAAGTGTCAGATATTATAATGATTGAATGGATCCACAGTCTCATCAATGTGGGTACTCTGTTCTGTAGTGCAGATTGCAGCTCAAATGTGCATTATTATCCTGTGTGACTTGTGTCCTTGTAATGTTATAAATCTTTCACAGATATGCACCTAATGTTCTAAAGGTCTTCCCATAAAGGTCTTCTAGCAATATGTGGTTATCAGTGCATGACTATTTCTAGAAATGGTAACAATTTAAATTATAGTAAATGTTTAAATATAAAACTATGAACTTCTGTTGTGTATAGTTTGCTTTAAAATGTCTGTTCTCTTTCACCAAGTTGTAGTGAGTTGACTGGTTCTAAAGTTATGAGCAGTAGATCTCTTACTGTATAAATGCTTATTGCTTTCCAAAAAGATTGCACCACTTTGCAATCTTCACCAGTAAAGTTGGAATGGGGCTGTTTTCCCACAACTGTGTCAACATGGAATCTTACTATTTTCAGCTAACCTTGCCAACTTGATGGGTGGAAGGTGATTATTTCATTTGCTTTTTTCTGATTATTTTGAAGAGTTAAAACTTTTTCATGTTGCTGTTGATTGGTGTTTTGTTCTTTAGAGATCTTTGTTCTTATCCTTTGACCAGTTCTTTTTTTGTAATAGCTCCCCCCCAAATATATGCAAAGAGAGTTTTCAACATTCACCTTTGCAAAACTGTTACAAATTTTTTTCTCTTTCTCTCCCTCCCCCTTCCCCCCTCTTCCCCTCCTCCAAACAGCAAGTAATCCAATATAGGTTAAACATGAGCAATTCTTCTAAACGTTTTCCATATTTGTCATGCTATGCAAGAAAAATCTAGATTAAAAGGGTAAAAATGAGGAAAAAACCAATCAAACAAAAAAGGTGCTTTGATCCACATTCAGCGTTCATCACAAGTCTATTGGAATTGCCTTAAATCACCTCATTGTTGAAAAGATCCAAGTCCATCACAGTTGATCATCACATAATCTTGTTGCTGTGTATAGTGTTCACTTGCTTTGATCAGTTCTTAAAGATGTCAAACTTCAATTAAAAGCATTTCTCAGAAAGATTTTTTTAGATATATTACTTTTTATATGATCAGACTCAACTATTCTAGAATTTCTTCTGTTTTTGCAATAGCTGGGCAGGTTTTTTTTTTTACCTCTACACAGTTATGAAAGACATACTTTTATACCTATAAAATACCTTTATACCTAAATAAGTAAATACAAGGCAAGAGAGCATGCTCTTATACCCAGGGTCATCAGGAAGGTTTCCTTTAGGAGATGGTACTGGAACTAAGCCTTGACAGAAGCAAAAAGGTCAAGGGGAGGAGGAAGAGTTCTGAGCAGACATGGAGATGTCAGAAAAGAATGTCAAGTTTGAGGAACAGCTAGCTGGTCTGTGTACCTTGTAGATTGTTGGAAGGAAACTAATGAAAAAAAGTCTGGAAAAGTAAGTTGGAGCCAGATTGGGAACAAGTTGAAATGTTGGCTGAGGAATTTTCTTTTCCTTTTTTATCATAGAAACATTAGGGAGCCACTGAGGATTTTGGAGCAAAACAGTGATGTGTCAAAAACTAATCTGTGTAAGTCATTGGTTATGGGTCAGAATTAACTTGATCTCTTGTGTGTTTTAGATCCTTCTGGTTGTTTAGATAGTTTTGTTGATTTGTATTTTAGATAGTTTTCATAATTGGTTTTTTAAGTACAATGTGAGATGGGGAAGTACAAATCCCCCCCTTTTTTTGTCTTCATAATTTCCCTTGATATACTTGACTTTTCTTCCATAGATGTTTTGTTATTGTTTAATCTTATTCCATTATTCAGCTATCTTATTGGTATTTTGCTTGGTTATATCTGTACTTTCTCAAAATTCCTTTTTGTCCTGATGGTGGTGCTAAGAACTGAGAAGGTGCTGAGGTAGAGAAGGGGTTTCAGAAACGTTCATTCTCTTCTCTCTTCCTCTTGCCCTCCATCCAGCTAGCATTCCCAAGTAACCTTTGTATTTTTTGGCCAGGGAACCACACGTGGGACTTCCTCATCCCTGCCAGAGAGGAGAGTTTTTCTTGGGCTCCAATCATCTTTTGTACCTCTTGGTTAGTCTGGTGAAGCCTATGGTCCCTTTCTCAGAATCGTATTTTTAAATGCTTAAAATAAAGTACATCAAATTACAAATAACAGCATTTTGTGTAGCTCTTTAAGATTCAAAAGGCATTTTACATAGTTATTTCATTTGATCTTCATAACAACACTTTTAAGTAGATGTAATTATCCCTATTCTATTGAGGAAGAAGCTGAGGCTGAGAGGCTAAATGAATGGAAGCCAATTATGTTGAAATATAGTTATCAACATATTTTTTTTAAAAGTTCACAAAATCCAGGTTAAAACTTCTACCTTAGGGGAAATTTTGCTGCATCAGGCCCCTGACCAGAGATCTGAGCCTTTTTTTTTTTACCTTTGGT
This sequence comes from Myrmecobius fasciatus, assembly GCA_023553655.1. Classification (NCBI taxonomy): domain Eukaryota; kingdom Metazoa; phylum Chordata; class Mammalia; order Dasyuromorphia; family Myrmecobiidae; genus Myrmecobius; species Myrmecobius fasciatus. Next base: position 16,991 of record JAJPUD010000770.1, on the reverse strand, counting down.
TTCTCATCTGAAAAATTAAGGTATCCAGTTCTAGTGGCTTCTAGATTCTTTTGTAATTTTTTTCATGAAAGAGAACATGATCTTTCTTCATTGGGGTGACAAATGTGAGAGTGTGCCTTTGATTACCTCTCCAAGGTATGATACTTAGAACTCCCCTATTAAATCTGACCATAAGAAAACCTTTCCCTCCACAAAAACAAGTTTCCTTGCTTTATTACATTAAAGGGCAGACTATTTTTCTTGCCCTCATGCTTGGGGGTCTGAGAGATTACCTTCTACTGTGTTTTTTTTCCTCACCTCTCAATAATAACCTCCTTTCTCTAAGTATAATCCCAAAAGAGACTCTGCAACAAAAGAGAACTATATTCTTCTGGTGGCAAATAGCCATTGGGTCATTTTTTAGATGGTGATGTGACAAGGTATTAGATACTTGGATCCTTAGTGTTGTAGCAGAGTGTAATGTAAAGAATTTCACTTTGGAGTCAGGACACCTGGGTTCTAGTCCTATCACTGTCTAGATAATTAGGTAATCTGGCCTTAAGCAAGTCACTTGTCTCTAGACCAGACCTCAGTTTCCTTCTCCATGTAATGAAGGTGTTTACTTAGGTGATTTCAAAGGCCCTTTCCAATTATAAATTCTAGGATTAAGCCTTCAAAGTTTCAACTAAAGGGATGATTATGCTCCTGGCTGCCAGCTGCCAACACTCAGAATTCTCTGTGGGCAGTAGCAGCTGCAATGGAAGCATTTGCCCACATGAACCACTGCCTCTTTCTTCGTGGCAAAGAAAAAAACTCTGCAGAAAGAGAAAAATATGTGATTAAATATGCAGTGTGCTATTTAATTTTGAAATAAATGGACTATAAAACCTACAGAGCAATTTTCGGATAGAATGCTTTTTTTGTTTGGATGAAGATGTGAATTTTTGTTGAAATTGGCCTTCCAGCAACTTTAAAACTCTGTGAAATTATTCTGACTGCCTGCCTTTTCTGGGTTTTTTTTTTTACCTGACACCAGAAAATTACCATTTTTCCTCATTTTCTATTTAATTGACTTTGACAGCAGATTTCAATTTTCTTCCTTTCAGTTAAATCAGAATTTCTTCCATTTTACATTTTCCTGATGACTCATAATGTCAGTAGATTTCTAGGTCCTGACATGTCATAAGAAAAAAAAGAATCCTGGTTGAATTTGATTAAAGGAAATATCTATCTTCTCAAGATAAGGGGGGGGGAATGTTAATACTCTAAACATATAGGTAAACTAGCTTGTACTAGTAATTTCTTTATATATTCTCTTAACTCCTTAATTAAATCCTCTCCATATAGCAAAGTAAATGAGTTAAAAACACCAAATAAGAGTGTCTGTCAGCATATATACCCTTCTGCTCCTGTAGTTCTTCACCTCTTTACTGAGAGATTGGAGCTGTGGCTCATATGTACTCCACAACTTAAGTTGCTCATTTCAAGCATGTAACTTAGCTAAATATTGTCATTCCATAAGCTTTGGAATAGTAAGTCAAACTCAGTATGTAGTTATCATCAATTTAATGTTCTTTGGGTCCTTTTTACTCAGAAAAGATAACTCATTTTTCTAGCTCTTGAAAGTTTGCAAAACACTCCCCTAACAATAGTCTTGTAAACTAAGCAATACAGGTTTTAATTATTCCCATTTTTACAGATGAGGGAACTGAGGCTGAAAAATTAAGTGAATTTCCCATGGTCACACAGTTTGTAAATGTTTTCCCTGGGATTTGAACATAGGTTTCCTGACACAGGTCTTCTAGTGTTATATCACCATCATCATGATGAAGAGGCATTTATTGCCTTCTCTGTGTAGGATACCATGGGTATGATGACTTTAATATTACTAGTGTCTTTGCATGTTTGAAGGTCTATCAAGTGGAAGTCAGATTAGGCTTGCTCTATCTCTAGAAGGCAGAATTAGGAGCAGTTAATAGAAGTACTTATCTGATTATTTTGGACTTTTTTGTGTAGTATCAGAGGTAGAACAGAGTACAAGGCTTTGTGATTTGTCACCTATGTCAGTGGATGCAGTACTGCTATAACCCTTCTGTTGTTTTTAACTTTGGCTTCACACTTCTTAGAAAAAACAAATATTGCCAATTCTGGGAAAAAACCTCAGGGAGCTGCAGCACACAGTATGGAGATGGCTGATTAACTTGTACTGTGGCTGGCTTTGGTCATCTTCTGGGATCTGAGGCAGTCATCACTTAACAAGTTTGAGTGTGACTAGTACCTACTGTGTAGAATTCCCTGGAGTTTGATTAGCTGTTGCTCTGAGAACAAAATGTTTACCTAAGATCCAAAAAGATTAATAAAGCCTGCTGGACATGAGAAGATTTCTGTCTTAGGTCTTTTTAATTGCTTTATCTTCAGAATCCCCAAATTTCCTAATTAGAAGGGACCTGAAACTGGCCCCAACCTGAATAGAAATCCTCTCCACACATGCCCACTAGTGATCATGTAACTTCTACTTGAACAACTTCGTTAATGGGGCTGCCAGTTTCACTTTGGGGCAGTTTTTCATTGTTAGGAAGGTTGAGCCAAAATCTACATCATTGTAGCCAAGTTCTTTCTCTGGAGCCTGGCAAAACAAGCATCATCATCCCTGTTTTACCTGAGACGTGTGAAGATGGTGATCATGTAAGTCTTCTCTTTTTGTAGCTAAGAAGCTAAACCTTCTTTAGTTCCTTCTTAGGTTTGTTATCTCACTCATCGTCCTAGCTTATTGATGTCCTCCTTTGAATATCTAAACATAATACTCTCCAGATGCTTTGACTGAGACTGTGACCTCTCTTCTTCTAGACATCAGGCTTCTCTTAATGCAGTTGACAGTCCCACTGGCTTGTTGTAGTTCTGGCCATTTCCAAAGCATGCTGCCTATATTCCAGTCATCATCCATCTCTTACATTTCAAGCTGGCCGGGGTTTAGAAGCCAAGCCGCTTATTTTACACATGAGAAAACAAATGGCCAAAGAAGAGAAATGACTGGCCCATTGTCAGACAGGTACTAAGTGACAGAGTCAAGCTTTCAAATGCAGATTTTTCTGACACAAAATCTAATCCTCCTCTTCTCTAGCATATTGTTCTGCCTTGTTCAAGCATTTTTTTCCTTTTTATTTCGAGCTTCCTTTGTATACAGTTCTCAAAACAGCTGTTTTTATTAGAGACGGATTATACTTTGAAACAAGTTGTTAAAAATTGACGCTGGGTTTTGGATTTTGTTTTGTTTCAAGAACAGATACCATGAATCATGATTCCTACTCTCTTGCATGTATTTTTAAGTTCTTTAATGCTTTCTTTTGTATATGGTCTCTTAATTTGGGTTGTACTTCTTAGTAATCCAATTGAATCATTTAAACTTTTATTCAAAATAGAACCCAGTAGTATAACTGGTCCCGGGAAACACAAGTGCTGAAAAAGTTGCTAAAATTTTGACAGGGAAACGCCATGCTCGGGAACTAAAGAATCGTGAAGAATGGGAAAGATCTCAAAAAGAGGAGGAAAGGTAAGAATCAAACAATCGTTCTCTTACATTGCAGATCTTGCCAACTTCTGTTTTGAATACAGGTATGGGTGTCAACATTAAAAATTTAATCTCCTCAAAAAAAAAATTGAAGCAGTAATGATCAAAACTTTCAATAAGTCACTTAAAAGTCACTTGAGAATGCTGGAGAAGAAATCTCCTATAGCCGCCTAAATATGTTTTTTTTAATTAAAGCTTTTTATTTGTATAACATATGTATGGGTAGTTCCCCAGCATTGATCTTTACAAAGCTTTCCACTACAAATTTTACCCCCAGTCCCCTCCCCTTCCCTAGATGGCAGGAAGTCCACTACATGTTAATAATGTTGAAATACTTGACAAGTTGTGCAAGAAAAATCCTATCTACAAGGAAAAAAAAAGAAAATCAGAGAAAGGAAACACAATGCAAGCAAACCTCAATAGAGAGCATGAAAATGTTATGTTGTGGTCCATATTTTATATCCCTCTCTCTGGGTGTATATGGTCTTCTTCAGTGAACTAGTTTGAGACAATTCTTTGTTGCAGAGAGCCATGTCCATCAGAATTGATCATCATGTAATATTGTTGTTGCTGTGTATAATGATCTCCTGGCTCTGCTCGTTTCACTCAGCATCAGTTCATGCAAGTCTCTCAAGGCCTCTCTGAAATCGTCCTGCTGGTCGTTTCTTACAGAGCAATAATATTCCATAACATTCATATACCATAATTTATTCAGCCATTCTCCAATTGATGGGCATCCATTCAGTTTCCAGTTTCTAGCCGCTACAAAAAGTAGCCACCTAAATATGTATAAAATTCTTTTCTTGAGTATACAAATATTTTCACAAAGGGTACACTGATATTTAAAACAGTTAAAGGATCTTTCAGCTGTCCTGGGACAGGACTAGAGAGTGGCATCCCTAGTAGCAGTGATTATTGTTTCAATCTCATGCTTATAGTTGTGAAAATGTATGTATTGAATGTTATTTAAATGAGTACAAATTGATAGGAAAGCCTTGTCTGGTGAGGCAGGGCTTCACGGATGCTCTGCCTTAATGTTATCACCACTTGCCCAGCCTCTGGTCTTTCAGTGGAATCTGAGCAGTCTCTTTATCCTGGGAAAATGGGCATGTGGTAACTCAACTAACACAAGACTGCTTTGTCCTGGAATACAAGTGCCATTTGTTCATTACCTGGTCTGGGCACCCCCTTCCCAGTGCTGAGGCACTGGCTAATATTGTATTAGAAGGTTGCTTGGTGAAGGTAGAATCAGAGCAAAGATTGCTGACTTACCTAAAGCTCTGGTGGCCAAATTGCTTTTCTGCATGTTAAGAGGTTGTGTCTTCCACACAAACCACAATACTGGGGCCTAATCATCTTGACTTTCCCACTGACATTGGTCTTTTCCAGTTCTTCCTTTTTTGATTCTACTAGACTCATCTCCCTTCTTTGTGCTTGTAATGTAACTTGCTGCTACTTTATGACGAGGCTTCATTCAGTTCAGTAGGATTCATGTGTCACATTAGAGTTTTTTCCAAGATTATAGATTATTTTATATTGTCTTCTTCCTCTCGAATACCAGGAGATATCTGAATCTCATTAGTGAACTGGCTTCAACTCCTTCCACAGGAAGCACCACTTGTAGAAACAGGTTCCTCTCAACAGCTTACTTCATCATTTCTTGATGTAGATATCTTGGCTTGTAAGATATCTTGTCATAAGTTTAGGGATCCATTTTATTTTGTACTCAGCCCTCTTGTCACCTAACTCCAAGATATAAATGTATTGAATGCTTACCTTCAGCTTTCCAGGCTTCTACTTTTAGCACTCTTTTAAAAATTCTCCTTTCATCTTTTTCAGGGCACTGAGAAGAAATTTTTAGTAGAAAAAAAGCATTAATTGAATAGAAGTAAAATATTAGCTATATTATTTATTATTAACCAAAATTACACAGTATTCAACTTTTGCTGAAGTCTCCCTTTGATAACTCACTGTTGTGAGAAAGTGCCCTCTGAGTTCTTAAAGACTGCAGCAAGCTTGGAAAGCTTTGAGTGTAGGCCCAGTGATGGAATTTTTTTGTCTCCAAGTTAGAGACTTGGCTATCAGTTGTGTCTGACTCTTCATGACCCCATGGACAATATCATGACTGGCCCTTCTGTTCTGTTATCTCCCAAAGTCTGTCCAAGTTCATGTTCTGTTGCTTCCATGATACTATCTATTCATCTCATCCTCTTTCATCTTTTTTTTGCCTTCCATTTTTCCCAACATCAGGGTCTTTTTCAATGACTCCTGTCTTCTGATTTTATGGCCAAAGTCTTTAATCTTCTGCTTCAGTATTTGACTTTCCAGTGAATAGCCTGAATTAATTTCTTTTAAGTTTTAACTGATTTTGATATCCTTATTGTCCAAGGGACTCTCAGAAGTGTTCCCTGGCACTACAATTCAAAAGTATCACTTTTGTGATACACAGCTTTCCTTATATTCCTACTCTCAGTCATACATTGCCACTAGAAAAACCTAGCTTTGACTATACAAACCTTTGCTGGCAAAGTGATCTCTCTCCGTTTTAGTATGCTGTCCAGATTTGCCATAGCTTAGCTTCTAAGAAATAAACATCTAATTTCATGACTGCTGTCACCACCTACAGTGATCTTGGAATCCAAGGATATAAAATCTTAACACTGCTTTCTATTTCTTTTCCCTGTCAGGTAGTAATGGATCAGTTGTCAAGATACTAGTTTTTTTTGGTATTAAACTTTATCAACTTTTACTTTGTCCTTTTTCACTTATCCAAGTGGCTTGTTAATTCTTCACTTTCATGAGAGTCATTATCATTTACAAATCTGAGATTATTTTTTTCAGCAATCTTAATTTCAATCACTTATTCCATATTCAGTTCTAACTCTTGCCTCTTAACCTGCATGTGGGTTCCTCAGAAGACAAGATGACGTAGTACTCCTATGTCTTCGAGGACTTGCCACGTTTTGTTGTGATCTATTCAAAGACTTGAGTGTAGTCAATGGAACAGAAATAGATGTTTTTCTGGAACTCCCTTGCTTTCTTCATAATCTAGCAAATGTTAGCAATTTGGTCTCTAGTTTCTCTGCCTCTTCAAAAATTTGCCTGCTCGGGGCAGCTATATGGCACAGTGGATAGAGCACCAGCCCTGAAGTCAGGAGGACTTAAGTTCAAATCTGGTCTCAGACACTTAACCCTTCCTAGCCGTGTGACCCTGGGCAAGTCACTTAACCTCAATTGCCTCAGCAAAAAAACCCCAGAAAAACAAAAATTAGCTTGCTCTTCTGATAATTCTCAATTCATAGATTGCTGAAATCTAACTTTCAGGATCTTAAGCATAACTTTACTGGCATGTAAAATGAGTACAGTTGCTCAATAATTTGAACATTGTTTGCCATTATTCTTCTTTAGGATCGGGGTATAAATTGATGTTTTCCAATCCAGTGGCCACTGTTGAGTTTTCCAGATGGGCTGGCCTATTGAATACAGCATTTTAATGGCATCCTTTTTCAGGATTTGAAATAGTTCTGCTAGAATTCCATCTTCTCCATTAGACTTATTGTTAGCAATTTAACTTTATTCTCCAGATATGTAAGCCCCTCTACCATGACAAGGCCGTGACCCAGGAGGGGGCGGTAAAGGACTAGCTTGATTAATTTCAGAAGGACTTGTCACCAAAAGGTTGGGGGTGAAGCAGTGAATTTTATTTTTCCTGTAGTTCTTCATAGAGGTCACATTCTGCATGGGAAGAGGGTGCAGCACACCAATAGGATCACCATGCAGCGAAGTAAATAACACTAATACAGCATATTTGCAAGCTTAATTAAAGTGATTATTGTGGGCCTTCCTTGTCTGAGGTGCCAACAGAGCCAGCCCTAGGTACTTCAGTGTGAGTACTCAAGTCAGCCCAAGAAACATCTCTAAAAGTGTTGAGCACTTAGAAATATTTTCTATAGGGACCCTGGTCTTTTCTGTTATTTGAGGGGACATATAATGAAGGATTTTTTGAATTAGCACTGGGAATTCCCTGCTCCAGTATAGATGGTCACATATCTAATCAGAGCCAGTTCTGAAATGCAGATCTTGTCTCCCTAGTCCTGTAGTCACTCCACTATGTAGCAAGTCAGAGCTAAAGGCATTGTGAACTGACCTGCTGTATCTTGCACAAGCACTTTTTTTTAGTACTAATTGAAGTATTCTATTTCTTTAACTTTTATAGTTAGACCTCTTAGGTTTTTTTTTTTGATAGCATTTTATTTTTTCCAATTACTTATTTCCAATACATTTTCCAATTACAATTTTTAACATTCATTTTTTTATAAAATTATGACTTAGAAATTTCCTAATTCATCCCAAGATAGCAGGCAGTTTGATATAGGTTATGTATGTGCAATCATGTATTTTCATACCATGTTTCTTCATGGTGTGAAAGAAGAAACAGTTTACAAAAAGTTGCATTTTGCAAAAGAAAAAAACCTCTCCAAAAAAGCATAAATAGTATGCTTTGATTTGTATTCAGACTGCACCAATTCTTCATCTGGATGTAACAGCATTTTCCATCATGAATCTTTTGGAATTGTCTTGGATCATTGTATTGTTGAGAAGAGCTAAGTCTCTCATAGTTGGTCATCACATAGTGTTGCTGTTAAAGTGTACTATGTTCTCCTGATGGGATCATATCATGTAAAGTCTTTCCAGCTTTTTCTGGAATCTCCCTCCTCTTTTTTTTTTTTTTTAAACAGCACAGTAGTATTCCATTACATTCATATACTACAACTTGTTCAGCCATTTCCCAATTGATTGGTATTACCCCAATTTCCAATATTTTGCCATCACAAAGAGAACTGCTACAATTTTGTGTGTGTGTGTGTATATATATATATATACATATATATACATATATGTATGCATATATATTTCCTCTAGGATGTAGGCTGAGTAGTAATATATGCACAGTTTGATTGTCCTTTGGGCATAGTTCCAAATTGCGCTCCAGAATAGTTGGATGAGTCTACAATTTTGTCAACCAGCAGTGCATTAGTGTACTGATTTTCCCATGTCTTCTCCAACATTTATCATTTTCCTTTTATTTTTATTAGTCAACCTGTAAGGTATGAAGTGATACCTCAAGAGTTGTTTTAATTTGTATCTAATAGTGATTTAGAGTGTTTTTTTCTTATGAGCATAGCTTGCTTTGATTTCTTCATCTGAAAACTCCCTGTTTATATTCTTTGACCATTTATTAATTGGAAAATATCTTGTATTCTTATAAATTTGATTGAGTTCTCTACGTTTAAGAAAAGCATCAGAGATAATTGAATTAAAAATTGTTTCCCAGGTTTATGTCTTTCCTTTCTAATCTTGCTCACATTGGTTTTGTTTGTGCAAAATATTTTTAATTCAATAAAATGAATGTTATCCATTTTATATCTCATAATGCTCTCGTTTGGTCTTAAATTCTTCCTTTATCCATAGATCTGACAGCTAAACTATTCTTTGCTCTTCTGTTGGCTAATGGTATTCCCCTTTATGTCTAAATCATACCCATTTTGACCTTATCTTGGCATATGGTTTAAGATGTTGATCTATACCCAGTTTCTGCCTTACTGTTTTTCAGTTTTCCCAACAGTTTTTGTTACATGATGAGTTTTTGCCCCCAAAGTTTTTGTTACATGATGAATTTTTGTCCCCAAAGCTAGAATCTTTGAGTTTATTAAATATTGGATTACTACAGTCATTTACTACTGTGTCTTGTGTACCTGCTCTATTCCATGGATCCACCACTCTCTCTTTTAGCCAGTACCAGATAGTTTTGATGATTACAGCTTTATAATACAGTTTGAGATCTGTTGCAGCTAGACCATCTTCCTTCACTTTTTTCCCATTCATTCCCTTGATATTCTTGAACTTTTGTTCTTCCAGATGAATTTTATTTTTTCTAGCTTTGTAAAATAATTCCTTGTAGTTTGGCATGGCACCAAATAAGTAAATTAACTGAGGTAGAGTTGTCATTTTTTTTATATTTGCTCTTAATCCTGATAGTTTTTTAAGGCTGGATATAAACGTCCACATCATTTGAAGTTAGCTCTGTAGCTTTGAGGTTTCTGGAGTTGTTCTCTATTTGTTGGTGGTGGTGAGTCTTCTTCATTCGTGCCTTACTCTTTTTGACCCAATTTGGGGTTTTCTTGGCAGAGGTAGGTACTGGATTGGTTTGCCATTTCCTTCTCCAGATCATTTTATAGATGAGAAAACTGAGGCAAAAAGGGTTAAGGGACTTGCCTAGGGTCCCACAGCTAGTCTGTGTCTGAGGCCAAATTTGAACTCAGGAACTTAGGAGTTTTCTTGACTCCTGGCACTCTATCCATTACAGTCCCACCTAGCTGCCCCTCTCTGATTTTAGGACCTACATGTTCTATCCTCCCAGGGTCACCTTTTTATTTCCATTTACTTAGGTTAGCTCTCTACTCCTGGACATTAGACCTTCCTTAAGGTAGCCTGTAATTGCATTAGTTTTCTTGCTAGTTTGCTAGCAAGATTACAACATGTGAGATAGCCTCTGTCCTCGGGGAGGATAGTTTTGTTGAGTGGATAAGATTTACAAGAAACAGTTACTCAGCTGTACGGGAGAGTATGCTTGTGTTAAATTGGTGTAGTGTGATTGTAGGAACTATAGAGAAAAATGAATACTTTCTGAAAAGAGGAGAAATTTGAGCTAGATTTGGAAGCCTAGGTAAGAAGGATGAAGGGGAGTACATCTTCATGAACAAAGGCTGAGATGAGAATATGTGTAACATTATGTAAAACTGTCATTTAAATTAGTGGATGATAAAATTTGAGAAGAAGAATAGATTAATAGAGGAAGATACAGATTCAAATCCGGTCTCTTGATACTTGTTATCTGTGTGACCATACATGAATCAGTTAAATTTTCTGAGCCATAGTTGCTTTTTCTGTATATAGCATCTACATCAGTAGGGTTATTATGGGACTCAAATGAGATACTTTTATGTTTTTAATGCATTGTGTCAGGGCAGCTGCTGACTCAGTGATTAGAGCACTGGTCATAGAGTTATGAGGACTTTATTTAGTCCATATCCAGCCTTGACATTTAATAGCTGTATGATCTTAGGTGAATCACTTTATCTGTATTTGCCTCAGTTTCCTCATCTGTAAAATGAGCTAGAGAAGGAAATGGCCAATCACTCTGATATCCTTGTGAGGAAAACCCCAAATTAGGTCACAGTGAGTGAGATGTGATTGAAGAGACTAAACAACAATATAGCACCATCGTTTATAATTAAATATTTGTATAAGAATTGATATTCTTTGTGAAATCAATTTTCCTGAGGAAAAAAATGGTGACAGTGTGCAGTTATTAAAAAAACGCTCAGTCCTTCATTAACTCTTCTCATTCCACAATCAAAATTTCTGTTCGATAACAAATAGGTACAGGCAAAGTTTTATCTGTTGGGAACATAGGGAAATAATAACAAATTTGTTCAGCTTTTCACATGTATTATGTCTTTCTTCCAGCTACTCTTTTTGGTAGTAACAAATGTCATCCCTGATCTGTGGATGAAGACATTTTCCTTATGAGGCCTCATGGGTTCAAGATCCCAGAGTTAGTTCATGGCTAAGGGTTGGTGGAGCAGTGGAGTGAGGGAGGAGTGTTAGTGACGCTAACATAAATTACAAGAAAGGACCAAAGTATAGAGTGATTTTGAAATGAGTCTTCTGCCTGTGTTTTTAAAAAAAAAAAAAAAAAAACTCTTCTGGAGCCATATTTTAGGAAAAGATAATACCAACAAAAGCCATTTAAAGATTAGTGAATCTGTAAGTTTTCTGCTTTTATAACTAGGAAAGTAAAAGAGAATATTGAAAAGAAAGCCATTGAAGATGAGGCAAAAATGCAAGGCAAGCTCTCTCAACTTGAGGAAATGAAGTCCCTGGAAGAACAGCAACAGAAGACAAAAGAGGAACAGGACCAGGAGCAGGAACGTCTGACTGAACTCCAGCAGCAGGTGAGTAGGAAATAGCTTACTGTATCATGTGTGCTTACTTATAAGCTTCCTGTCTCCTCTTTGTAGTGCATGTCTCACCTAGTGCTCTTTCCCCTTTTATGTTTGATGAAGTGGATGCTTAGATTATCATATACGTTTGTTACCTAGGAGCCTTAAAAATTAAGTACTATTTAGAATTTTTCACATGTGTTGTGTCTGCTGCAGACTAAAAGAGAAAACTGAAATCAGCTGTTTTTCCATTTATTCTTTAGTTGTGATAATTATTGTCTCAAGCCCATGAAATTTAGTGCTTGTGAATATGTGTTATAAAGAAGTAATTATTGAAAGAAAGAAATAGACAGCTTCTTTTCTTGAGTTCATAATCTTAATAGTTTTTTTATTTTTCCAAATATATGCAAAGATAATTTTTGACATTTACCTTTGCAAAACCTTGTGTTCCAAATTTTCTTCCTTCCCTCCGTTCCTTTTCCCCTCCCTAAGACAGCAATCTGATGTAGGTTAAATATGCATAATCCTTTTAAACATATTTCTATATTTGTCATACTTTCCAAGAAAAAATGGGTCCAAAGGGGAAAAATTGAGAAAAAACTAATTGAACAACAAAAAGGTGAAAATACTATTCTTTGATCCACATATAGTCTCCGTAGTTCTCTCTGGATGCGGATGGCTCTCTTTGTCACAGTTCTGTTGGAATTGCCTTGAATCACCTCATTGTTAAAAAGGGCCAAGTCCATCTCATCTGCACCTAGCATGAGCAAAGACACAAACAAAGGCAAGGAATTATAGGCTGTATTTAGGGAAGGGGGAGTACTTTATTTTGGCTGGAATGGAGCATGAACACATAGGAATGAATACAACGGACCATCCCATTCTTCTTTCCTGGGCTCTTAGAGATTGTTATTCCCACCAATCTACTTCCTTCTTGGTCTTAAGCCTTGCAAAATGCAATTAGATATATTGTAAAAGTGACATTCACATTGAGAACCTTTTAAACACTTCTGGAAGATTTAGGATTTTTGGCTCTGAGTTAGCTTATTAGTGGAGAGCTCAGATTTTTCTATAAAAACTGCCATATTGGCGTAATAAGATTTTCCAATTTAACAATAACTTAATAAAACTTGTTGATCCATCCAGAGTTCTAGTAATTTAAACTTTCTTATCATTCCTTCACACTTACAATGCTGTGATAACTGATGTTCTTAATGATGACCCCAGTGCCCTAGACCCAAGTGCCTGAGGTTCCATCTGGAGTCTCAAAGATGAAATTCTATTCAGTAGTATAATTTCAATGTTAAGTTATATTTTATTGTACTCTATTGTTTTATAGAATTAATGATTTGTATGTGGTACACAAGCACACTGCCCACCAGTCAATGTCATTTTATCATAATATCATTAACAATACATCATAACCAACTTCCACTCTTCTATCATTTGACTTCTCACCCAAAGTACAATATGACTTTGGGCTTTTCCTCTAGCAGCATCAACTTTCCCCAGTGTCAGTCTGCTTATGGTTGCCATATTCTATAACTTGGATCTACATTGTTCCATGGAACCAACTGCACTCTGTAGCGTTGTTTCTTTGAATGTCATGCTCTTGTACAGTAGCCTTTGAGTGACCAGATCCCAGAGCTCCTTTTCTGTTGTAATCAGATTTCTTGAAACCGAATGGTGTACTTCCAATTGTTCAGTGAAGAAAGCCATATATACCCAGAGAGAGGGATGTGAAATGTGGACCACAACATAACAATTTCATGCTCTCTATTGATGTTAGCTTACATTGTGTTTCCTTTATCTGATATTTCTTTCTTGTAGATACGATTTTTCTTGCACAACAATGATAAGTGTGGAAATATGTATACATATATTTGATTTGTCAAGTATTTTAACATAATTAACATGTAGTGGACTTCCTGCCATCTAAGGGAGGGATGGGGAGTGGGGGGGGGAAATTTGTAAGAGAAAGCTTTGTAAGGGTTAATGTTGAAGAATTACCCATACATATGTTTTGCAAATAAAAAGTTTTAATTAAAAAAAAAGAAACTGAATGGTGTGCCCTTGATGCCATTTTCCTGCTTATTATAGAAGGAGGAAGCCGAGGCTAAGGCCCAGGAGGAAGCTGAGAGGCAGAGGCGAGAACGGGAAAGGATCATGGAGCAGAGCGTCCAGGAGCGTTTGGAGAGGAAGAAGGTCAGTCAAGTGATAGGGCTAAATGCTTTGTTGAAACAATCATTGACAAAACCAGCAAGCAAGTGCTGTGTCCTTGTTCTTCCTCACCTTCTTGACAAGGGCCTTTGATGGCGCTATGCAGAAGATGCTCCTCTCTTCCCTTCTTCCTCCTCTGTTCTTGGTGGAATATTGGTAGATGCCTGTGCATTTGGTGAGGTGCAAACATTATCATGCTATCTACACTAATAGAATCCTCTGAAAATTCAGCTTCTTTTTTTTATAAAAGGACCTTGGTCCTGGAAAGAATCAAGGAAAGTGAGCACTTTGACCCAAAGACAGTTTTTTTTTTTCCAAAGACAGTTTTGATAACAGCTGAGAAGGCAATGGTATTGGCTTAGGTGTGGGCTTTGTATGAGCAGGCCAGGTCTTGGTCCCAACATGCCAAGGGTTTACAAGTTCTGGTCACCTGAGATGAGGAAAGCTGTTCCCTGATCCATGGCCTCTCCCTTGGCCTTCGTGTTGTGAATAAGCGCCTTGTACATACTAAGAAAATAGGGGGCCATAGTCAGCCTCACCTTGGAGGGCAAGGAAGCTGTGTCATGCCTAGAGGATCCAGGTGCTACAATGCATTTCTAGATTTCTTGCACGATTTCTCCATTTGTTAACAAAGTTTCTTTCAGCAATGCTTGACACTTGAGGGAGCATGCTCCGAATTTAAAGAGGCAGCTAGGCACTTGATTTAGAATCAGAAAGATGTGGATTTGAACCTTGCCTCAGACATTTATAAGCTATGTGATCCAAACAAGACATTTAACCTCTTTCATCTTCAGCTATCTTGTCTCTAAAATGGGGATAGGAATAGTATCCACTTTACGTGGTGATTGTGAAAATCAGATAAGAAGATAATGCAGCTTTGCAAACCTGAAAGCACTATCAAGGGTGTCCCAAAAGTCTTAGTACAGGTCAAAACCATTGAAGCTATTACAGCTTAAAACTGCACTAAAACTTTTGATTCATCCTTAGCTATTATGGTTAATATTAGCTTATTATTGTTAATATGCATGTTGTAGCTGGCAAGATAATTTGAGTTTACTTCAAAAACATCAGTTCTTATTTATTGGCAATAATCTTTACTTATGCTAAATAATGGTCTTTCGGTCCTGCAAAATTATGTGTGAAAATTATCATTTGATTTGCTAAATTAAAATGAGAAACAAAGTGATTGGCATTCAGTGCTATATAATTAGAACAGTAAGAAAGGCAATTAGGGGCCCAGCTTCTTAGGTCATTTGTATCAATTTGACAGAACAGAATGATGAAACAGCTTGCCAAAGATGATCAGTTTAACAACCTCCTGTTTCAGTTCCGCCAGTTTATTTTTATCGCTGTTTTATAGTTCTGTTTCAGAGATATGTATGCTTGTCCTTTTTTCTACTAATAGAGAATTGAAGAAATTATGAAGAGAACCAGAAAGGTGGAACAGAATTCCGAACAGGTAAGCCTGTTCCTGTTTACATTTATCTTCTTATCCTTCAATCAGCTGACTCAGATTACACATTCACATGCTCCAGATATTCAGATCAACTTGACCTACTTGCTATGTTTCATCAGTGACCTTTGTCTCCTATACTTGTGCTGCTTGTCCCCACATACCTCCCACCTCCTTGAAGAGCATTTTCCAGGTTTCACAAGTGATTGGTGGCACTGCTTCCCTACCCCAGAATCATAATGTATTTGACATTTTAGTGTCTGTGCATACTGCTTCTTCACAGTAGGATAGAAGCTGTTTATGAGCATGGAACATCTTAATTTTGTCTTTGTATTTCCAGTGCCTAGCACATAGTAAGTGCTCACTAAAAGCTTTTGAATTAAGCTAAAGTGAAATGGGGAGAACTTGGAAAAAGAAACTCACAAAGACTCTCAAGCACATTGTCTGAACCTTTCTTGGGTCCCAGGTCTCTTTGGCAATTTACCTGGTGTTGCCTATTGATAGGCCCCTTCTCTAAATCATGTGTACAAATGCATAAAGTTCAAAACATGAGATTTCAAAAGAAACCAATGATCTTGAAATAGTTATCAGAATATTAAAAATAAGTCATTGATCTTCAGTTAAGGATCCCAGCCCTAGAATTTTAGCTGTCTTACCATATGGAAACTGTACCAATCTTGCTTAAGAACAGCAGATTGAAAAAGTACTTGAGGTTCACCTTTTTTTTCTTGATTTGAGCTTTTTTTATTTTATAAAGGAAAACAACACAGAACAGAAAATTGTCATATGCCCAGCAGAACATCAGGGAAGATACGAATTATATAACATTAAATTACCAGTTCAAGAGAGGATATGTGATAGTAGAAGAACGTATATTCATGAGTGTCCATCTTTTCTTTACTTTGTTGTAGGTTGTTCTTTTGTTCTCTGCTTACAGCAGAACTTTATCCTTTTTCCCCCCTAAAATTCCCCCTACTACTAGGCTATAGTTAAGCAAGAATATATTTATGTATACATACATAGATATATGCATACACATGCACACCCACTTTCACACACATACACACACATCTTTCCTATCCCTGCTAACTCTTCTACTTTAATTCTGCTCCTTAACTTGCCTTACTGTTACTTAACCTCCCCTTCCCTCCCACTCATGGATCCCTCCCTTGTCTTCTTCCCTCCCTCTTTGCTTCTGCCTCTGCCCATCTCTTCCCCCTTATTTCTTTTTAGATTTTGGAGGATGCTATACCCTTCATGGTATATATGTAGTGTTGCGTATTGAACCCATTCCTGATATGAATAGTTTTTCAGAGCTATGAGCCCTCCTTCCCCCTCTAATGCTTCTGTATCTATTCTTCTTCTGTATCTCATTTGTATAACATAATTACTATTTTTACTTTAACTCTGTTCCACTCTTTCTTTTGAGCTACCCGATTGCTGATACCAATCTTAAGCATATAGTATAGATTTCCATGTTAAAAAAAGAACAATTTGTCCATGTTGAGTTCCTTAAAACTGATCTTGGGTGTTGGCTCTTATATGTTAAATTTTCTATTGGGTTTGGAATTGGTTGAAAGAAAGTCCTGTTGAATGCCCATTTTTTTTCCTCATTCAGTATTATAGATAATTTTGCTAGATATGATATTTTTGGCCCTAGGCTCTTAGTACTTTTGATGATTGTTGGTAGATATGATTCCAGGACCTGTTTTCTTACGGTTTATTGTGACTGCTGATCAGTCCTATACAATTCTAGTTATAACTC
>JAJPUD010000769.1:558715-578034 GCA_023553655.1 Myrmecobius fasciatus | reverse complement strand
TGATGGACATGGCTCTCTGCAACAAAGAATTTTCTCAAACCAGTTCCAATTGTTCACTGAAGAAGACCATATACACCCAGAGAGAGGGATATGAAATATGGACCACAACATAACATTTTCATGCTCTCTATTGAGGTTTGCTTGCATTGCGTTTCCTTTCTCTGATTTTCTTTTGTTTTCTTGTAGAAAGGATTTTTCTTGCACAACTTGTCAAGTATTTCAACATTATTGACATGTAGTGGACTTCCTGCCATCTAGGGGAGGGGAGGGGACTGGGGGTTAAATTTGTAATGGAAAGCTTTGTAAAGATGAATGCTAGGGAACTACCCATACATATGTTATACAAATAAAAAGCTTTAATAAAAAAAAGAGTGAATACTGAAAACTATATTTACATATATTTTGATAATCAAAAGCTAGTATTTTAAAGGGAAAAAAGTAAAAGCCACCATAATGTCACCTTGTATTCCTGTAATTTTCAATGAATCCTATAACTATAAAATGTGCCTGTTATAGAATATCATTTGAGAAAATTGGTCTCTTGCTCACTATACTTTCATCAAAAATGCTCTAAAAATGTATGTAGATCATTAACATTTAAAAATTTTGTATAGATGGGAAAATAGATCTACAAATTAGCAGCTATATACAACCTTTCTCATCTCGTTTTGTTAGCAATAAGATCAGGAACTGGCCAAGGACTGGGCAGTGTGCTTCCTTTGTATATTTTCAAAATTAGTCCTTCAATACTCACACAAATATAGACTTCCTGTGTCTTTATTTGTTTTTTTTCTTGCATCTCTCATCATCTTTTTTATCTTGTATTCTTTTTTCTATTTCATCATGCAAGAGGAGACTGATATATCTAGAATACGGGGTTTTACTGTTATTGACAGAGTACAAAAGTTTGTTACAGAAATCTTCATTGATGATTTTTTCATATTTGTTTCTATTCATTGACTGCATTCCAGTTTCTCTTTTTCTTTTTTTTTCTTCCTAACTTAACACCAAGTAAGTTGACCATTTTCATGTACAAAGCAGAATAAAAAGAATGCTTGTGCAATTGTGATTCTTTATCATGGGACAGCTTGCTTCTGTCTTAGAATATGCTTCAGTTTCAGCACACTATTTTCAAAGCTGTCCTTGTAGTCATAAACTGATCTTCCACCCTTCTCTTCTGTACAATTGTGTGTGAAAGGGAATCATCTTGGTTTTATATCTTTTTTTATCTTTTTTAATTTGGTAACCTTGTTCCTTCTCCCCCCCAAAAATATCTTTCCCACCACCAAATGAAATAAAGAAACTTGTAGAAAATATGCTTACGGGGCAGCTAGGTGGCACAGTGGATAGAGCACCAGCCCTGAAGTCAGGAGGACCTGAGTTCAAATTTGGTCTCAGACACGTAACAGCTGTGTGACCCTGGGCAAGTCACTTAATCCCAATTGCCTCAGCAAAAAAAAAAAAAAAAAATCTGAAGGAGAGAGAGAGATTTAGAAAATATGCTTAGTCAAGCACAATAATTCCAAATATTGGTTGTGTCTGGAAATTTGTTTTATTCTGTATCTTGAGTCCATCACTTCACTGTCACAAGGATGGGTTGCATGATTCATCATTGATCCGCTATAATCATGATTGGTTATTGCATTGACAGACAATAAAGAGTTGTTTCCTATATTTAATTTTGCCCAAACCCATACTTTCTCAAAAATTACCTATTTTCATTAATAGCATCGTTCCAGTGACCAAAGTTCTTCAGTTTGATTCATTCCTTTCATAGTCCTCTCTGCATACATTTCCTCATTGTATACAATGACTTATCAAGTCCTGTCAGTTCTATTTCTACATTTCTGATGTCCATCATATCTTTCCACTAGTATACCTAAAACCCCATGTCAAGCCCTAATCATATATTACTTAGATTATCACCACAACTTCCACTTAGACTCAGTGATTGAAACTTTTCTCCATCCTGTCCTCCATACATCTGCCACAAAATTACCTTTCTAAAGGTGAAAGTCTTACTATTCTGGTTAAAAGTCTTCTTTTTCTTCCAATTAACTCTAGGATCTAGAATTATCTTACTCCATTTCCCCTTGAAGAAGTCAACACTCGATGCAATCTGACTGATTAACCCTTTCTCAAACTCAAAATCCATCCTTCAGTCTATATACTTTCATATAGGGTTATCCTCCATGCCTGAAGTATGCACCCCATCTTCTTTCTAGGCTTATTTCAAGTGCTTCTTTCATGAAGCCTTCCTCAATTCTTCCCAGTTAATCATTTTTGCAGGTAACCTTATATCATATTTATTTGTGTACTTATATTTTTCCCTACCAGAACACAAGCTGTCTGAAGGTTGATCCTGCTTAATTTTTTTTGTCTTTGCATCTCTAGCACTAGGGTTGTACCTTATCCAAAGGAGGTACTTGATAAATATTTGTTGAGTTTGAATTAGCAAGGGTACAAATGAAATTATTTTGTCTTTTAAGACCTTGATTAAGGGACCTTGATTAAGTATTTTACTAAAGGGGCAAGGGACAGGGGGAAGCATAATTTGCTCCCTTCTCCTAGCTCTTATCTTGAGATTTTTATTGGTTTTCTTTGTTAAGATACTTGGCATTTTTAAAAAATAGATTTTTTCTTCAGCACACATATTTGATTATTAAGCTATTCTGAAATTGTGGTGCCATGGAGACAAATCCTGAAATTGGGATATGTTAAAGAGTCTGAAACCCTCAAGCTAAGGTTTTAAAAGACTGTTTTTCTCCTTTCTAAAAGCAACTATTTTCAGTATTCAGACAATATCAAATGGATTCTCAACAGTATCTAAAGTAAGATTTCCTGCTTTGTAGCCCAAAGATCTTAGGCTAAATTCTGTTCTCCTTCCTCCCTCCATTGACCTCTGATATTATTAAGTAACTGAATCATTTCCTTGGCACTTAACATGGACTTCTTGACTTTTCATTATATCTTTGTTTACCATCCCTTTATTAAATGAACATTTGCATGGAAAAATTAAAGGAAGGACTTGGAGTCCATCTCCCCTCATTGACCATCAAAGTATCTACTAATTCCCACCTACTCACAGTAACAAACACTAGATCTGCCCTTGCTACCACACACACAAAAATAGTATCCTTTACATGATTACTGTGTTTATTATGTTTAGAGATATATTAACAAAAAAGTTTAGATAACATCTAATTTCTTACTATAAGTAACTCCCAAACTACTTGTATGATAAGATGTAACAACAGATAATTATATAAATACATTAGAATTCACCAAAGTGTTGTGTGAGGTCTCTGCAGAGGAGGTCGTTGCTCATTAGAGAACTTAAGGACAACTCTAAAAAGGAGGTAACTTTTGAATTAGGCTTTACAAAAAAGGATGGATGAAATAATACATTAATAAAGAGAATTCAAGTGCTTACTATGTGCCAAACACTATACTAAATGCTGGAGATACAAATAGAAAAAGCAAGACAATCCTTGCTCACTCACTAATTGGAGCAGACAACTCTTAAAAGAAAGTTCAGCTTCCATATATCTGTAAAGAACTGGAAGTATTAAGTGTTATGTGTTGGAGCAGATTGTGTGGCTTGGAGATTCTTAGGTTGCATAAGTAGGTCAGATGCCAGTGCCAGCAGACTCTGAGGCTTAAAGACAAGACAAATAGTAAGACCTGTGAAGTGATTCAATAAGACAGTATGAAGTGTCACCTATGAGCAGAGCATTGTGAACAGAGGGATCATAGATGTAAAGTTTAGATAATATAAATCCCTATCGCCAAGGAATACACAGCCTAGTGATATATCTGATACATAGACAAGCAATTATCAAGCAAAATTACTTTTGAGAAACACAGAAAGGTGCAGAACAAATTGTTATTTGACATATGCACAGTATAGCAAGAGGAGTAAAACAAGCTGGACTTGAGTCAAGAGAAACTTAGTTCAAACTTTGGCTCTGCCCCAATGGACTTTGCTGATCTTAGGCAATGCATTTAACCATTCTGGGTTTACTTTCCTCATTCTAATAGAAAGGGCTTATACTAGCTGATCTCATAGGTCCTTTACACCTTTGAATTCTATGATCTTACAAATTTGAGATAGTGATCCCAAAGGTGAAAAAAAGGAGACACAAATTCACCTTCTGGTGGCCAGGAACTAACCATCATATTTCCAAAGTTGGACTTGATTCATGTCTAACCTTTGATTCAGAAATTTCCTTGCAAGATAGACATCTACTCCAATGAAATCATTCATAAAAAGAAAGTTTCCATAGATATACATTTACAACAACTCTTTTTATTATGATGAAAAGTGGAAAGCAAATTAGTTGCCCTTCAGTTGGGTAGTGGTTAAATAAAAGGTGGTACATTAATGTAATGGCATATTGTTGTGCTATTAAAAAAAATGATGAATATAAGGAACGCAGAGACATGGACCCCAGAAGAAAAAATTCAAAATATTGTACTTCTCACACAAAGCTCAAGTTTATAACCACAACACTGGTGAGCCCATCCAATATAAAGAATAGATTTGCTCTCTGATACAGAAGAATATTAAAGGAAAATGGTGTTGTCTCCAGTATTTCACATTCATTCAATCATTCTACCTTTCAAATCAGGTAGAAAAAATAGATTGGATTCAGATCAGAATGCCAATATTAGTAGGTTAGACTTTAATCTGCAGTTAATACATAGTCACAGAAGATTCTTTAATAGGATGAAGAAGCAGGAGACTACTTTGATATATTTTGATGTCACTGCACTGACATCCAAGTGGGAAAAAAATCCATCTGCTCTCTATCAAACTTTAATAAAAAAAAAAAAGGTTTTATTAATGGAGCCTAAGAACAAACAAGTACATGCAATTTCGTGACAAGAACCTGGTCTTGGAATCAGAGAACCTAGTTTCAAATGCTGAGTAGATATTTACAAACTACCACAATGTAACCCACTACACATCTCTATACCTCAGTGTTGTCATTAATAAAAAGGAGTATTACAAAACTGATCCTACCTGCCTCATAGAGAAAAGTGTTTTTGAATGTGAAAGACATAGAAATGCATATGTGGGTAGAACTGAAAACGTGGCAGAATCATTCTGGAAAATAATCAGGAATTTTGCAATATAAAGTCTAAAATTTCTCTAACCTTTGATTCAGAAATTTTCTTGCAAGGTAGACATCTACTCCAATGAAGTCATTAATAAAAAGAAAGTTTCCATATATATCCATTTACAACAACTCTTTTTGTTATGATGAAAAGCGGAAAACAAATTACGCTTCAGTTGGGTAGTGGTTAAATAAAAGGTGGTACTTTAATGTAACGGAATATTGTTGTGCTATAAAAAATGATGAATATAAGGAATATAGAGAAACACAGACTTACATTAATATGTACAGAATAAAATAAGCAAAGTTAAGAAAACAATAAACACAATGGCTGCATAATAGAAATAAATATTAGAAAATTACATAAAAAACATTGGCTCCATGGAAGAGATATGTGAATATACTCTTTCTTCCCCTCTTCTTTATAGACATTGGGGCTTGGGGTATTCAGGGATGTAAGATATTATCTTTTATAACTTTATATTTTTTTTTCAATATTTCAATCCATTTTGATATTTTTTCTTCTCCCTCTTTTTGTAAAAAAACAAAAAAGTTCTTTGTTATAAGGGATAACTCTCTGAGAGGAGAGAAAGATGAAACATATTTGGAAACCAAGTTGACATAAAAACATAATCTATCAATGAAAATGTATTTTAAAAAAGAAAGGAGCACTATTAGTTTGAGGGGGGAATAGTCAGAAATTGAGTCAGATAATAAGCATCAGCTTATTTTTAGTGCATATCAAAGGCAACAGCTAAACAGCTAACGATTTCAGAAAGCCATATTATTACTTCCTGTTAGCTTATCTTTTTTTCTTTCTTTTCTTGATAATCATCTATAGTCTGGTTGTCTTTTAAAGGACATACTAGAAAACACTAAAGTTAGAAAGGACATTTAAAGAATTGCATATTTTTGCCTGACTTTTCCTGAGTTGACTCTGTGCTTGTTTGTTTATCTGATAGAAATGAAGATAAAAGATATTTTTGAAAATTTCACTGTTTTAACTTCCCTCATTTTCTCATTTAAACCCTGACATCATATAATCCTAGCCTCCTCAAGAGCAGTAAATGGGAGAAAGAAAACTCTTTCTATAATCTCTAGGAAAACACCTTGTTCTTCTTTCACAGCAAAACAGGTACCTTGTTAACCTTTTATTGAATAAGAATACCTCATATTTCCTGAGCAAGTTAACCTCTCTTCAAAAGAACCCTGAAAGTTCTAGAGTGCAAGAATTACTACCTTCATTTTGTAAATAAGAAAACTGATGTGCAGAAGAATGAAGATCACATAGTCAATGTATCAAAACCCAGATGCAAATTCAGGTCTAAAGTGACCCCATAACTAATGTTTTTGTTTTTTTTTCCATTACACATTTACATTATTATTGCATACCTATGTAAGAAGTAGTGAGATGCTTTGAAAAGAGAATTCACCTTTTGTTTTCTGGAGACCTGACTTGCTGTGTGACCTTGAGCAACTTACTTAATTGCTCTATTTTTTGGTATGCTATTCTGTAAAATAAAAGGCCGTCTGGCATAATGCATACAGAATCACCTAACTTTGGAGCCAGTATTGCTTGCATTCAAGTTCCACTCCTGACATATGTATCTATCTATCTATTCAGCATTTTCCAGTCATTCTAATTTGTGATCCATTTAGGGTTTTCTTGACAAAAACAATGGAATGGTTTGCCATTTTCTTCTTTAACTCATTTTATGGATGAGGAAACTGAGGCAAACAGGGTTAGGTGACTTGCTCAAAGTCACATAGCTAGCTAGTAAGTATCTGAATTTGAATTTAAACTGAAGCAGATGAGACTTCCTGATTACAAGCCCAGTGCTTTCTTTATCCACTGAGCCACCTACATGCACAACCCTCTCTCAATATATCTATCAATCTATCTTTGTCTATCTTTTTAATATCTGTCTGTCTGTCTCCCTGTCTATCATCAATAGCAGAAACATCATCATCATCATTAATCTCTTTAATGAACTTGGATGAAGAATTACTCCCTCAAGAAACTATGAAACACATCTTCTCATAAACATTTCCTTGTCATATATTTCAGCATTTAAAGATTAATGTGTGTTAGTAAATGTCTAGTCCCATCCTTAACACCTACAAACCTATGTGATCCTCTCAGTGTTCTATGAAACACTAAAACTATGAGTTGACAGAAGAGGTCCTACTTTGCCTTTGGAGAGAGTTTTCTCATCCAGGATTTCCCTCTGTACCAATAGAATCACAGGTTCAGTCCATGTTCCTAACTCTCAAATGAAAACAATAAATATGATCACATGAAAACAATAACTATTATAATATATAGTGGACCATGCTTTCCAAGGACAAATCCTAGCAAAACCATAAAGGGGCCAATAAGAGTCCTTGAGAATCCTTTCTTCTTTTTTTTCCTTCTGACCTCCTTTAGTGGCAGCTAGGTGTTTTAGTGAATAGAGTCTTAGACTTAAAATCAAGATCTGAATTCAAATCCAGCTTCAGATACTTACTACCTATATGACTTTGTGCAAGTCACTTAACCTCACTTAGATTCAGTTTACTCCTCTGTAAGATGGGGATAACAATAGTGCCCAAACACAAGAATGTGAGGATGAGACAATATTTGTAAAAACGCTTTGCAAATCTTAAAGTACTATATAAATGCTAACTATTATTATACTCCCTTTTTTTGTATTTTGTCCAAAGGATTTTGTCTATTTACTGGCTATGCAGAATCACCTTTTGAAGGTCTGTGTTCAAGATAGTATCCTAGATTCTAAAATTATTCTTTCCCTCCCAACCAGTTATGAATGGTTGACAGCTGGTTTATTATGCTAACCATTCCAGATGTGTTTTCATTTTATAAAAATGTTTGTTATGGAACATTAGCATTAGAATAGACCTCAGAATCAGACCAAAAAATATCAGAGCAAAAGAGGACTTCAAGTCATAAAACTTCAGAGTCAGAGATGATGGTAAATCATCTGAAGGTTCTCAATTTATTGCTCCAAAAATAGAGACCCAGGGAGGTGGCTTTGTGGGCCCAAATCTAAAGCCAACACCTTCTTAAGTTTGATATTCATATTGGACATATTGGATATATTGGAACAATATGAAGCTCGTAACAAGTCACTGAACATTCATCAAAGGAAGAAGTTTACTTTGCCCTAACATTGGAAGAATACGCAGCAAAGATAGAATGGCTCCTAGATTGACTGGACACAGCCCCCTCACCTTCTTTTGAAAACTACATTTGTTCTATAATTCATCAGTGGTATGGTGACTTATGGTATCAGGACTCAAGTCCCATAGACCCTAGCTACATCCAGCAAGGAAGTTTTTTCCTCCTGATACAGAAGCTACATTAGGGAAGCCAGTCATTGAGGGAGGAAAATGTTAGACCTATCATAGATGGCTAAATGGTACAGAGCCTAAAATCAAGAGGATCCGAGTTCAAGGTAAACCTCAAACACTTTGTAGTCATGTGAACTCTACAAATTACTTTGTCTCAATTTCCTCAATTATAAAATCATAGCACCTACAACCCAAGATTCTTGTGAGAATTAGATGAGATAATATTTGTAAAACACTTAGTATAGTTCTTGGCACATAGTTAGTGCTTAACAAATGTTTGTTTCTTTCAGTTATTCCAGGGCTTTCTAACTTTCTCAGAGGCAAAACCAAAAATGAAAGAAACCCACATCACATGATTCTCAATCCCAGGTATGTTCCATTACATCCTTGTCTATATGCTGCCTCTCTAATTATCAAGAATACATATCTAGTGCTGGAATTCATTGTATTTGTGAGCAGCAATTAATAATAACTCATATGCATTTAAGACTTTTAAGCTTTACAAAGTGATTCATATGTATTAGCCCATTTTTTTCCATTTGACAATAACTATGTGATAATCATTTGTGATTTTAAAGATGATCTGCCCCAAAACAATTGTACCATACCCTCCTTAGATTAGATAGAAAGATAAAGTCTTTAGTATGTGCAAGACACTGTGATAAAAGCTGGGAACATCAGTATAAGAAAGCAAGACAATGCCTACCCTCAAGGAACTTACATTCTGAGAGAAGACAATATATCAAAGGAATCTGGAAAGTCATGGGGAATGGGAATAGTTGTGCAGGACAGCAAAGTATGAAGATAACCAGGAAGGAGCATTGATGCATTGAGCCCTAGTTTCTGCCAAGATAAAATGGAAATTTACCTATTACAACTGGGCAGTTAGAAATGTCTTTTCATTCTGAACATAGGATTTCAAGCCAGGAAGTTTTCTGGAAATCATCTATCTATTCAAACCCCCTCATTCTGATGAAACAAAGGCTTAAAAAAGGAGCATGCTATTTACACAGAGGTTGTGGATAGCAATCTGGGATTCAAAGGCAGGGCCTCCAGTTCCAGTGATCTTGTGATGAAGAGAGCCATCTACCCCCAGAGAGAGGGCTGTGGGAACTGAATGTCAATAATAACACAGCATTTTCACTTTTTTTTGTTGTTTGCTTGCATTCTGTTTTCTTACTCATTTTTTTTCCTTTTTGATGGGATTTTTCTTGTGTAGCAAGATTATTGTATAAATATGTATGTATATATTGGATTTAACATCATAAAAAAACAAAGTCAGGGCCTCTGATTTCAAATCTAGTACTTCTCTCAGGACAACACGCAGACACTGATTTAAATGGCCCTTAAAAAGCCATCTCCTGCCTGCTAACTTCCAACTCCATGCTCTCCTCATGACAGGGACTGAATCTCTATAAGAAATGACAATTGGATGTTCCAGATATTTCCCTAACATTTTTCAAGGCAGAGGGAAAGAAAAGGCAGTGGCATTATGTTGATTTTTAAATATAATTTTCCAGGAGTTTAAGAAGAATAAGTTTTTCATTTTAAAAAGCCAGCAGGATCAGCAGG
Organism: Myrmecobius fasciatus; assembly: GCA_023553655.1. Taxonomy (NCBI): domain Eukaryota; kingdom Metazoa; phylum Chordata; class Mammalia; order Dasyuromorphia; family Myrmecobiidae; genus Myrmecobius; species Myrmecobius fasciatus. Next base: position 567,991 of record JAJPUD010000769.1, on the reverse strand, counting down.
CAACTAAGTTCTGTTTTAGTTGAAAATCAGCAGGTGGGAATGTAAAGCCATATTTTTTTAAATGGAACTGGAGCAGGAGCAAAGCTAACAAGTTGTAATCATGCAAGTTCTTTCTTTTTTTTAATGTATCATTAAAGAGTTACTTTTTGATGAATATACATGCACATAGGTACTTGTATATGCATGTGCAGGGTAATTGTGAATATATATGCATCCATATGTATACATCCAGAGTATCAATAGTATATGACTTATTTATTGCCCCAAAGGCTTTATTTTGGAAAATGAAAAGGGAAAAACCTCTAGAAATATATATCAGTAGAAGTATTATGGAGGTGAAAAACAATGAAGATTAAAAACTGAATGTGATTAGAAGAGGTCACTCCCAGTGAAGGGACTTCCTTATTTTATTCAATCAAGTATGTTCTTATATCCCTATGCTTAGTACAGTATCTGGTACATAGTAGCTCTCAAGAAATCCTTGTTGATTTGTCTGACTATAGAATATAGAATATTAATATAGAATATAGTGCAGGAAGGAACCTTAGGAACAGAGAGCATAGAATATTAGTTACATCTGGGGAAGGATATTAGATACTATTAAACTCAATGTCCTCATTTTTAAGATGAAGAAAATAAGGTGAAAAAAGGGGAAGTGGTTTGCACAAGATGAAACAACTGAAAGCATCACGGGGACTAAAATCCAGGTGTGTAAAATGAATAGTTGGAGGTCAATTCCTATTATAAACACATTAGTGTAGGAATTTTTTGCACAATTTTAATAAACTTAAAAATCATTTATTAAGCCTCTAATATATATCCAACACTGATCTATATACTGAAGGAAATATAAAAGATAAAGAAATATAAAGATAAAGATAAATTTAATTAAGAAGCTTGCCATTTTTATATTAAAAAATTATTCTCTTTTGTAAATTGGGAATTTTATTTACTGCATTTTTTACTTGGTCTTGATTTGTGATTCCATTTGGGACAAAAGGCATTCAGTGGAGATTCTGCTAATACAGATAGGATGATATATATATCTTGATGTTTTCCAGAAATACCAAGAGTTTAAGTGACTTGACTAAAGTCACATAGCTAGTATGCATTGGAGGTGAAATTTGAATTCAGGTCATCATTCTGTCTCCCAAGTTAGCTCAACTACAATATGCAGCCTCTGAATTTCTTCCCAAATCAGAATTTCCCCTAAATCAATCTACTGCAATATGTATCCTCTCTGATTTTGCATAATATTTACATTAATATATGGAGAAAATGTAATCCATAGAAGGAAAAATTTTGGTCTGAATTCCTAGAAATTAGATAGAAAACAATGCCAAAATCTTCCAAAAAAAATGGAAGGAGTCTATTGATGGCATGGTGATACTATTCAAAACATCCTGGGTTTTAGCCCTATTCTAACAATAATTTCCTGTATTATCTTGTACAAGGTTATTTCCCTTTTGGGATTTCAGAGTTTGTTTTTTCTATAAAATAAGAGTTGAATCAGATGATATTTAAGATTCCTGACTGCTTTATATACTATATTCTATAATTCCAAGGACCCTTTCATATTAACATATGATTCCTTGAATTATTTCTAATTAAGTCAGAAAAGTAATTTCTAAATAAATATAATAATAACCTTTCTTGAATACGGGATCTTTCATCCTTACATTTTATTTTGGGTCTCAGTCACATCTCAGCTTTTAAACCCATTTAGTATGTTTCTCCTAAATTCAATAAAAACCTAATTTCCCCTCCAGGCTACTGGGGGGAAACAGACCTTGATAATATGAAATAGCAGATAAATCCAAACAAATACCTCGTATTTGATTTTGGTTTGTATTATATGACGTTTCTCCCCCAGAAGCAAAATTAGTGCCAGTCTCATCTTCTTGCGTATGTACCTTCGGGACACAGATGTCCTTCATACCAAAAGTGTGAAGGGTGAAAGGCAATAGCAGTCTGGAATAAAAGATTTTTTATTGCTATGTATAATACACAAAGTGTGTCTCTGACACTTAGGTAGTTTAGTTGAGAGTTTATAGTGTATCTGACTCTCAGCCAATATCCAGGACACATTTGTTAAATTTAACAAAGATCATTCAAAAGTCTCACAGGAGAACACAGGAAGAGTTCTTAAATCCTGTGTAATTAGACTAATAACTCCCAATCATCAACTGCTCTGCATACATTATTATTGCTCATGAGAACCCTGTGGCACTATTATTAGCTATATTTTGAAGACATGGAAACTGAGGCTGAGAAAGGAGAAAATCTATGACCGTGGTCATAGAAAGTTAGCGACTTGTGTGACTGGGCCTCAAGCTTTGTTCAGTGACAAGTACATCCTTTATCCCTGACCAGATATTTGACTCCTTTGTCTGCCTGCCTGCCTGCCTGCCTGCCTGTCTGTCTGTCTGTCTGTCTCTCTCTTTCTTTCTCTCATCTGCAAATTCAGAGGCTTTGTTCTTTCCAATGTGCCAAGCTGCATCTTAGACAACAAGAAACAATATCAGAATGATGGAACTCAGTCTCAGAATCTGTCAGGCATCAGATCTTTTAAATGCACAAAAAATGCGCATTTACCCATAGTCTATTTTAGGCAAAAAGGACATATAATAAACTATGAAAATCTAGCCTTCAAAGAATAAGCTGTCTCGTTCCTATTAGGCCTTACATATTCTGGACTTGGTCACTAAGTCAATAAGAACTGAGTTGAAATTCTATCTCAGATACTCATTGTCTGTGTGACCTTGGGCAAGTTATTCAACTGTCTAAAGCTCAATTTACTCAACTGTTTGAAAAAAATAGGTAGGTGATAGCACCTATTTAGCCATATTTTTGAATGGATCAAATGAGATAATCTATTCAGAATTCTTTGTAAGTGATTTATAAATTGCAGCTATTTTTTTGGCTTTTGTTTTTCGAGTATTGTAGCTATCATTATTAGTATTAACTTGTAAAGTTAAGGAGGGTGGATTGGATAATTTCCAAAGGCCTCTCTCAATTCTAAAATTCAATTCTTAGCATGGGCACATATGGTCCTGACTTCTGTCAGGACCCAACAGACTATAAGACAATACATTTAAAGAAGTCTCTGAGATGTTTTGGGTTCCCAGAAAAGGTAAAAAGTTAAGGAGTAGGAAAAATAAATCCTTTATATTTGGAAAACAAAGAAACTTATTAGCTCAAATATGCATGAAGATATTAGATAACCTCAAACAGCTCTGTAGTTTCCCTGGTGTATCAGGGAGTTTGTTTCAGTAGATACATTATTTACAAGATTTAATCTCAGATAATCTTTATCTTTTCTTTAAAGCATCTTTATCTCACTAGTGCCAGACCACAAGAATCCCAAGGCTCATGGCTTCTTAGAACCAGCACATAAGGAATCATGATTAAAACATGCAGAGATATCTATATAACACTCAGAGAAGATAGGTGAAAATGGAAAATGAATATAGGTTATTTGGAGTCAGTGAGGTGAAAAAAATACAAATTGTAGATTGAATGAATTGAATGAATGAAAAACATTTCAGTTGCTCTTCTTGACCAAATTTAGGCAAGGTATATGGAGATAAAGCAGAAGAGATTGATGATAAAGATAGCATTATAAGAGGTTAAAACTGAGCCAGTGTCACCTAAGAAATTTCACAGCAAAGAATTACAAGGGTTCTTGATTAATAAATAATCAATACATACAAAAGGAAATACCATGAAAATCCTCTATCTATCCAAGAACTACACAAGATGTTCAGAAGCCTACAGAAGCTCTCCGTAAGCACAAGAAGTATTGAGGTCAGACCACTCTCTGGTAAATGTAGCCTTGAAGTCAGCTAATCCTGACTTGTTAGGGGCCAATGCCTACTTCTGGTAAAGTACTGCACAAGCAGACCTTTAAAGCATCTTTATTTTACTACCAGACCACAAGAATTCCAAGGTTCATGGCTTCTTAGAAACAGCACATAAGGAATCATGGCTAAAACATGCAGAGATATCTATATTACACTCAGAAAAAAATAGGTGAAAATGGAAAATTAATATAAGTTATTTGGAGTCAATCCAAGAAGGACAAAACATACATATCTCAGGAACCTCCAAGAGGCCTGAAGTCATTCTGGTGTTCAACAGAGGACTCTTAAAGAAAATGTCCAATGTTGGTCCCCAAGAAGCCTACAAAAGGCATCCTAAACAAAAAGCCCCACAGAATACCTAAGGCTAATTAGATATTCATTAGAGGCACCACAAGATTGAGAAGATGGAGAGAAAGAAGAGTGAGATGTGTCTTGGGACTCCTGAAACCAGGATAAACTCCAATTTGCCTCTAGGTAGTAGGTGATAGCAGCATCAAGGGACAAGCAAACTGTCAATATATTTGTGAAATCACAAGTATAAGGAGACAAAGATAGACTTTGAATTGTGCCAAAAAGGCAAAGGAGGTAGAACATGAGACTTGGTTTCAACTCTTATCTAAACTCCTTATTACAAGCTATAGATGAGGGAAAAGTCAGGGAGAATTGAGAACCAGTCACCCCATACAGAACTGTCACAAGACAATTTGACAGTGTCTGGCTACACTGAGGGCAGGATCACAGGTCAAGATCACAGGGCAGTGAACTTCAATGCTGAACTGGGAGTCATGGACCCTGTGTAAAAATCCTAGCACTGACAATTAATTCCTATGTGACCTTAGACAAGTCATTTGACTTACTTAGATCTCAATTATCTCATCTGTAAAAGGGATATTAAAAAAATGATTCAAGAAGGTCACTCCAAGAAAAACACATTGGAGGAAACCCAATTCAATGATTCAGAGAAACATCAAGAAATAATAGAAAAAATTAAATACTGGAAAATACGTGAAGTATTTAACCATCAAAAACAACTCCATTGGAAATCAGAATGAGAAGACATAATTTAAAAGTCATTCAAAACCCTGAATACCGCAACTAAACAAAAATTATAGATACCATCTATTTATGTATCTATCTATCTATCTATCTCCAAGCAGTTTTCATATATGTGCATATATGAAAATAGCCTAGAACTAGTAATGTCAAAATGGGAGGGAAGGATGAATTAACTGGCTATCTAAAAGTAACTTCCAATTAAATACATGTCATAGTCAAAATCCAGGATTTCCAAATCAACTACAAAATATTGAAAGAAATCAGAAAAAAATTTCAGACATCAAGGAATAACATCCATGATCAAACAAGATTATTCTGATACTTCTCTTGAGAAAAGGAAATCTTGGAATATGATATCCCAAAAAACAAAAGAAAATTAAGTTTAAACCAATAACAACTTTTCCTATTAAGCTCAGTATAATTTTATGTGAGTGAAAATGTACTTTTAATTCCACAAATATTACAATCATTGTTATGTAACTCAGGGATAAAAAAAAGAAAACCTTAAAAAGTAAATGTATCTAAACAATTAAAAGGGGGTAAATAATGGACATGTACTTACATTCTAATTTTGGTAAAACAAACAAATTATTTCAGAATCCAAAAATTTCCAAGGACTATAGTCAGTTTTGTAAAAAAAAAGAAAATGTATTCCTGAGAGGCAGGAAATGATTATCTGCTTTTTTGAGACACTTTACATTAAAAGCTGATCACATAACAAGGAAGAGTCAAGTTCAGGGACCACCCTCTGTATGTACTGGTTATATGATATAATGGAATATTATTTCATGATGGGAAATGACAAAAGAGATTAATTCAAAAAAAACAGATGACATAATCTAATGTATAATGTAATGTAATAATGAAGTGTGTACTGATGCACAATGAAATAAGTGGAGTTAGGGAAACAATTGCTATAATCATTATAGGAATGCAAACAAAACAATGAAGAGAAGACTTCAGAATTCTTGTTATATGAAATGGCTAATCATTTCTCCAAAGAGGGGGGGGAATAAATGTATTTTCCACCTTTTGGGAGAGAAAGCATGGACCAAGGATGAAGAGGAGGAAGAGGAAGAAAATTAAGAGGAGGAGAAAATAGAGAAGAGAAATAAAATAGAATTATCATTTTAATACACAGAGGGGAGTAGAAGATTTCTTAGAAAAGGTCACAGAGATTCGGGACAACATCTAGTCCTGTAAGGATATAACAATAATTATTTAATAAGCAGCTCTCTGGGTGAGAAAAAATGTATATACAGCACACTTTTGTGTTTAATCTGTATTACTAATATTTCCCCATCTTTTTTTAAAGTCTAGGAATAAAGCTCTGCATGTACCATTAGATGATTTCCAAGATATGTCACATTAAACATTAAACAATTAGTTCTCAATAGCTAGTACAAGCTATTTCCAGTATTTCCCTGCCTATAATTTCACTGGGAAAAGAAATTCCTGATGATTTCATTCACTAGAAAAGCAGTTTTCAATTTGTTCTCACAAATGCTTTATACTCTTAAGAATTGTAGTAGACCCAGCCCTCCCCCTTTGCAAAGAGAACTTATTTGCACTGATTATATGTCAATATTTCTCATGTTCTATAAAAAAAATGATGAACAAACTGATTTTAGAAGGACCTGGAAAGATTTACACGAACTGAAACTGAATGAAACAACCAGAACCAGGAATACATTGTACACAATAACAGCAAGAATGTGTGATGATCAACTATGAAAGACTTAGTTCTTCTCAGTAATTCAGTGATTTAAAGCAATCCCAATAGACTTTGGATGGAAAAATACCATCTGCATCCAGAAAAAGAATTAAGGAGACTGAATGTAAATCAACAGATGCTATGTTCACTTCTTTTTTGTTTTTTTTTTTCTCTCAGATGGTTTTTCTCTTTTGCTCTGATTTTTCTCTCCCAACATGATTTATAAAACAATGTGTATTAAAAATAAATAAATTTACCAGAAATTTCTAATTAATTAATTAATTCAAAAAGAAAACCTGTTTTGGTGTTATTATCAAATAATTTTGACCTCCAAGGCCCCCTGAAAGAGTATCAGGGACTTCTAGATGTCTCCAGACCATATTTTGAGAACTATTGTTTTAGGTGGATTATAGAAGTATGGGGGTGTTTAATCTGCAAAAGAGAAATTATAGTGTTTTTAAAGTAGATGAATGGTTACCCATGTGGAAGAGGAACTAGAATTATTCTGCTTGGCTACAGAGAGCAGGACACTAAATAGAAAATGTAGAAAATACAAATTAAATTCAATGCAAAAACAAAGCAAAACAAAACAGAAAACCTTTACTCAAAGTTATACAGAAGTTAAATGGGCAGCCTCAAAAGTAAGTAGTCCATCAGAGATTTTTCATCAAAAGTTGGATAACCACTTGTCATTTATGCTGAAAAGAGGATTCTTGCTAAGATATAGATTGGATGAGGTAGCCTCTGAGGCTCTTTACTACTCCAATATTCTATAATTCTGGAATGGTCTGTAAACAAGTTCATTAATTAGATTCCTGCTGTTAGCTTTATTTCAAAGACTGCTGTGTGCTTTCCTGCAAGATAGTCTTGATGTGAAATATTGAATGAAACTGAGGGCCAGCAGTGCAACTTTTGTCTTTCAAATATGCTTGTGAAATTGGAGATCATTTTTTGCTGAGAGGCAAGAGGTGATACTCCAGTGTCATGATCTGAACAGACCTCCATTCAAATAAACAAGTGTTTACAGTTGACAGTAGAAGCAGAAATACTTTACAACACAACAGCAGCTGTCCAGAGTACCCAACCCAACTGGCTTAGTAATGAAGCTCATTAAATGGAATTGTATTATGAACTGATTCTGCTCATAAGGAACAATACGTGAAGGTTTGTTATTATAGTGTATGTGTACATGTATATATATATATGTATATATATATATGTGGATGTATATATGTATATATAATATATAGATATATATAGCATGCATACTAATATGGAGTATGTATACATCTGGAATAGATATAGATATGTTGTGTGTATATATTAGGTATATATATACAGAGTATGTATATATAATATATATTTAAATATATGTAAATGGGGGTGGAGCCAAGATGACGGAGTGAAAAGGTGACTTTCTGCTTCTCCTCCGATCTTCTCTCAAATCAACAATAAAATAAGCCTCTGAACTGATCTTCAGGTCAACGAACTCAGAAATATTTGGACACTGTTCTCTGGATAACTTCATATCAGGTTAGTCGGACTCAGACAGAGAGATAAATAGACGACTCCTGCGTAGGACGGAAGTGAGGGACTCAGTTCAGCTCATCGTGGCAGAAATTCCAAACTCCAAACTCCAAATTCCAAACACGTGGAGTTAATCTGAGGCATTCAGGACACTCTGCCCTGATTGGGGGCAGGTGTTCTGGCAGACTTTCCTTGTTTAAGGAGTAATTCGGACTTAGTCCTAGCTCCCACAGGCCCAGCACCTTAGTCAACTCGCCAAAGTGCCCCAGGGCAAAGCTATTTGCAGCCGCCGTTTTTTTTTTTCCCTACCTTAAAGAGATATCCATGCTGTCTAAAAAAAAATGATGAAGAAGCAAAAGAGAGCTCTCACCATAGACAGCTTTTATAAAGAAAAAGAAGAGATCACCCCAGATCCAGAGGTTCCTTTAGACAAAAATCCAGAGAAAATCAGCAAGGACCATCACTGGTCCCCTTTTCAAAAGGCCTTTCTGGAAGATTGCATAAAGAACCTCAAAAGAGAGCTGGAGGATAAATGGGAAAATAAACTGAAATCAGTGCCAGAAGGATATGATGCCCTGCAAAAGAGATATGAAAAAGACACCAATTTATTGAAAAATAAAATTAGTGAAGTGGAAAAAGAGTGCAATGAACAAATTGGCCAGTTACAAAAGGAGCTTAAAAAGGTAACTGAAGAAAACAACACTTTAAAAATAAGAATTGAACAAATGCAAATGAATGACTCAATAAGACTTCAAGAATCAGTCAAACAAAAACAAAAAAATGAAAAATTAGAAGAAAATATGAAATATCTCCTAGGAAAAACAACTGACTTGGAAAATAGATCTAGGAGAGACAATCTAAGGATTATTGGACTTCCTGAAAGTCATGATGAAAAAAAGAATCTAAACACTATCTTCCAGGAAATCCTGAAAGAAAACTGCCCTGAGATTGTAGAATCAAAGGGCAAAATCACCATTGAAAGAATTCACCAATCACCTCCTGAAAGAAACCCAAAAATTAAGACCCCAAGGAATATCGTGGCTAAATTTCAGGACTATAGCATCAAGGTACAGATTCTGCTAGCAGCTAGAAAGAAACAATTCAAATACCGAGGAT
>JAJPUD010000769.1:512904-558705 GCA_023553655.1 Myrmecobius fasciatus | reverse complement strand
TAACGATGAATGTTGGAGGGGATGTGGGAAAACTGGGACACTAATACTTTGTTGGTGGAACTGTGAACGGATCCAACCATTCTGGAGAGCAATTTGGAACTATGCTCAAAAAGTTGTCAAACTGTGCATACCCTTTGACCCAGCAGTATTTCTACTGGGCCTATATCCCAAAGAGATCTTAGAGGAGGGAAAGGGACCCACCTGTGCAAGAATGTTTGTGGCAGCCCTTTTTGTAGTGGCTAGAAACTGGAAACTGAAGGGATGCCCATCAATTGGAGAATGGCTGAATAAATTATAATATATGAATGTTATGGAATATTATCGTTCTGTAAGAAACGACCAGCAGGACGATTTCAGAAATGGCCTGGAGGGACTTGCATGAACTGATGCTGAGTGAAACGAGCAGAACCAGGAGATCATCATACATAGCAGCAACAGTACTACATGATGATCAATTCTGATGGACATGGCTCTCTGCAACAAAGAATTGTCTCAAACCAGTTCCAATTGTTCACTGAAGAAAACCATATACACCCAGAGAGAGGGAAATGAAATATGGTCCACAAGGTAACATTTTCATGATCTCTATTGACATTTGCTTGCACTGTGTTGCCTTTCTCTGATTTTCTTTTTTTCTTGTAGGTAGGATTTTTCTTGCTTAACTTGTCAAGCATTTCAACATTATTAACATGTAGTAGATTTCCTGCCATCTAGGGGAGGGGAGGGGACTGGGGGTAAAATTTGTAATGGAAAGCTTTGTAAAGATCAATGCTGGGGAACTACCCATACATATGTTATACAAATAAATAGCTTTAATAAAAAATAGATATTGGACACCACAGAACTTCCAATTGTATTCTGTACCGTATTCCACAATCCATAAAATGAACAGATAATTTCCATTCTGAACAAAATAGAAAGAACACTGTGGAAGCCACTTTATGAACAAAGGACAAATGGAGAGTCGCATGAAATATCTAGGGAAGCAGGCGAGCCTACCTGATGATTTGTTGTGCAAAAACATACTTAAGATGGCCATGTTGCAAGAATAATGACAAATGATGGACTGTTCAATTTACTCCCAGGATTCAGGGGAGCATGAATGACTGAATTTGAGGCCAAAACCTCAGTAAAATGAGTGAATGGTTTGCTTCTTTGGATACAAATGAGCACAAAATTGTCATCTCTGTTATTTGGTGGATCTCTCCTCTTGTGGAATGCTGAAAGAAGTGATGCCAATGGATCAATGGATGAATTACTTTATCAATCAATTCATTTGACAATAGCTATTCCCTGTTTATAGGCATTAATTCGAGTTTTATTTTCAACAGAGACATAAACTGCAGAAAGAAAATAATGATAACTTAAATTTATATATCATTTCATGATTGACAAAGCACCTTCCTTTCAACCCTTTAAGAAAAGCAATGCAAGCAAAAGGTCAAAATAGGTGTGTTAACAGGAGGAAACAAAAATCTCTCATGACACAGAATCATGGTATAATGAAAATAAAATTGTTTGTGGAGTCAGAACACCTGAATCCAACTTCCATGAGTAAGAACAAATGAGACACTATAATGTTTTTTTTTAACTTTAAAAGTGTCATATGAATGTTGGCTATTTTACGTGACAGTGAGAATCAGAGATAGTGGCAAGAAAACTGGTCTCAGAACCAGAATGATGTGCATTCAGGTCTTACTTCTTATATATCCTAGCTGTGTGACTAAGAAAATAGCAAGTTCTCAGGATTCTAGACAACTCTGAGTCTATAAGCTGCAAGCAAGATGCCCAACTACATTGCTAAAGGGAATTTCCTTACCCAGGATTACTTGTGCCAATAAGATCACAAATCCAACCCTTACCCTCTATCCCCTACCATGATTATTATCCTTTTAAATTTGGTGTCATCAGTTTCCTCATCTACAAAATGAAAAGAAGATCTCAAAAATTTTTCCAGCTTTGAAATTCAGTAATCTTGCAAAATTTAGCACCTTTAGGGCATACGAACCCCTAAAATTTAGCTCCTAAACTATCCTTAAAGATAACTCTTTAAAAACACATAAAATCAAAGAAATAAGTTATATTAAAGCATAATGATTTCCACTAAATAAGTTCTTTAAAATGCTCTATTCATTAATTCATACATATCAATATTTTTTCCTGATTGGCTAGTGTGCATTGCTTCTAATCAAAGATTAGTTTTAGAATATTCTCTTCCTACCCATCCTAACAATTAGACTGCTGAGCTAGGAGTTAAGCTCAAAGTCTGTTTCTGCCACTTTCTCATGTGACCATGAAGAGACTGGTCCATCTATGATGGCCTCAGGCTTTCATCTCTAAATAAGATGATGATGAAGTAGTACCTGTTTTAGAGGATTTCAATCAAATTTTAATGAGAAAAGATACGTTGAAGTACTTTGCAAACCTCAAAAAACTCTGAGAATAGGATGGGAATAGAAGTCTGTCTTCTATGACCCTATCTAAAATGGTTTTAAAGAATTGAAGATCAGGGGCAGCTAGGTGGCACAGTGGATAGAGCACTAGCCCTGAAGTCAGGAGGACCTGAGTTCAAATGTGGTCTCAGACACTTAACATTCCCTAGCTGTGTGACCCTGGGCAAGTCACTTAACCCCAATTGTCTCAGCAAAAAAAAAAAAAATTGAAGATCTATTGATCTCTGGGGAATAGTTGATAGTTTGTGGGTGCTAATGTTTCCCCTAAGTTCTAAGAGGTCTTTGTTTTGCTTTTGTGTTTGTTTCCAACCTGCAAATAAAGTCATTCTCTTTTTAGAGCTTTGTGATCTGTGTGCTTACAAGGAGAGTCAGTGAGAACAACTTGGGTGGGTCAGTTTTTCCTCCTAGAGTGTGATGACTCAAAAAATGTGAGAAAATGTCTTGGTGTATTCCCCAAGCCTTTTCCTGGAAGATTTTCATGTGCCAGTTGAGCAAAGGTTTCAAAAAAATGACCCTGTGCTATTTTCCAAGACATCCAGACTAGGGCTATAGATAGTGAAAAACCACATATTGCTACACATCCAGAAGAAAGAAAATATACAGTCCCAGTTAGCCATCTGTGTCATGCTTTGGTTCTATGGTAGAGTGGGGGTAGGAAGCAAAACTATTTCTAACATCTGTCTTCCTCACTATGCAGATTACCAGGACAATTCAGGCTCAGTTTTGTATTTATACGTACAAAGACAGTAAAATAATCTGATATCATATGTCAGAGTCTGGAGTGGGTAAGGGGATAACAGGGTCACCAAACAACAAAAATTCAGTTGATCCCACCAATTTCTCCCCTTTTTGCCCTCAAAGAACACTGCCCTCATTCTCTTCCTAAGAATAATTTGACCTATTCCAGTCATCAGGATGGTCACTGCTACCCAGATATCAGTAACTGGTCTCTATAGCATTCTATATATGCTCTGGGAAAAATCCCAGTAGGGCTATAAGAGATAACCTCTGCTACCTTGTCTTGCCAAGGCCCTCTTAAATGAAGCAGGGCATAGTACATAAGTGCATTAAGATTAAAGAGCCTATCATAGGTGATAAGTTTCCAAGATAGAACCTTAATAAACTATCTGCATTTGATTTGCCTGGATAAAAACAGATATGAATCACTCAAGATAACTGAAAGGCAGAAGATAAGTTGGTCATCATTTTAAGATAAGAGTGGCCATCTATCCAATGATTACAATCAGAATGTTCCCATGGATTTTTGTTTTTCATTAGTCTATGCCAGTTAATTAAATACCAAATAAAATTGTTCACGTTACTGGATTTCACATCCTTGACTCCAAAACAAGAAGTATTCAAGTCAGGGCAACATTGTAAGAAGGCAGTGTGGAGTTTTCCTGAATCATATCCCAAAAATAAATCGTAAAGATTTGTATAAATGCCCTTTTCTGCCTGATAGAAAATATGCTTTGATGATGTGTTCTAGGAATATAAAAATTTAATATTTTTTTAAAATACCAGGAATAAAAAATAGGAGACCTGAGTTCAAGTTCCCTTTCAACTGCTAACTATATAATATTGACAAATGTTCATCTCTCTGGGCTTCTTTCCCCATTTGTAAATTCAGTAATTGGACAAGCAGACATTCTGTTTTCAAAGGTCTTTCTGCTTCTGACATTCTGCTTTATATGACTCTAAAGTCCCTTCCAGATATGACATTCTGTGACTTTCCAATACCTAAATGTCTACCACTCATAAAGAATAACTGACTACAATAGAGAAATTGGAAGCTTACGTCTAAGAAGAAAGTCAACAAGGAAGCAAAGATTGATTAAATATCTGCTGTATACCAGGCAATATTCCAAGTAGTGGAAATGCAAATACAAGCAAAAAGAGAGATAGTTCCTGTCCTCAAACAACTTACAAACAAGAAAAGACAACACAAAATATGGGGTGGGAAGGGTAGGAAGAAGGAAAAAAGGGATGACAAGAAGGTATTTATGATGGAGAAAGAATTCCAGAGAAGTGGAAACCCAAAGAGGAATGTAGGATGAACATGATTGATTTAGCCCACTTTCTGTAAACTGGAGGATGCAAGAGAAACTGATCAATCAGAAGAAGGTGCCACAGAGGTAGAGTGATCTTTCAAGGTGAGAAGGCTGTCCCTGGACCAGATGAAAAAAGTTCAGAGTCAGAAACAGATCCCAGAGAGGGGAAAAGGAGTGAACTATAAGAAAATAAAACTACAGGGGACAATGCTAACCTTAATCTTTCATTGTCCTCTCTCTGGGAATGCTAACAAATAAGTAAGTTAGAAGTAGCAATCAGGTATAGCACAAAACATCCAGGAATAAGAAATAAATAATAATTCATTTATAAAAAGCTTAAAATCTATGAAGAGTTTTCCTCATCACTCTATGAGAGAAAGTATAGTTACATGGAACAGAAGTATTATACTCTCTACTTCACATTTTATACATAATAATAACTAACATCAAATAATTCTTAATATGTGACAGGCATTGTGCTAAGTGCCTTAAAATATTATCTCATTTGGTCCTCACATAAACCCTTAAGAATACAAGCTATTATTATTTCCCTTTTACAGATGGGGAAACTGAGTTAAACAGGGCTAAGTGACTTCCTCAAGGTCACACAACTGTCAACTGTTTGAAGTCAGATTTGAATTCCGGTCTTCCTGAAACCAGGCCCACTATTCTAATCCACTGTCCCATCAAGCTGCCATATAAGAAAATTTAAAATGTTTTATATTTAAGAAAATTGCATAGAGAAGCAGATTTTATAGATACGAATATTGAAGGTTAGAGGAGTAAAATGATTTTCCCAGATTTATAGAATTAGTAAGTGCCAGAGCAGAATGACCTCTTGCCCCTAACTCCAATGCACTTTCTACTAAATCAAGCTGTCTTTTCCAATGGGAAATCATAATCCCAGATCCCATTCCTGTCTTGGCCACCAATTCTCTAAGTTACTTTTGACTCTGCTAGGACTTGGTTTACTCATATCTGTTTATCAATTTACATGTTGCAAACTCCAGTGGATTGGAAAGTTCCTTGAGAAGGAATGGAATTGGTTTTCATCTTCATCTTTGAAAACTGCACTAAATGAGAGCCTTGCACATAGTAGGTTCTTAACAAATGTTTACTGAATGCTTGTTCAACTATTATACTCACTTAACCGTGTTAAGATTCTCTGAGGTCTGTTTAAAATTATAAAATGGGAGCCAAACAGTGCCACCTGATCTATCAACCTCACATGGCTATTGTAAAGGCCCATTGAGATAGTGTATATAAAACGATTTATAAACTATATATGTTCTTTATATAAATATGGGTATATATATATATATGAATATATTTATGTTTATTATAAACATATAAATTGCATATATTTATATTATGAATATATTCATTATATGTATATATTTATATTTATATGTGTGTATATATTGGCATATGTGTGCGTATACATATATGTGTGTGTTTACATACATAAAATGTATAAAATTACTCTGCTACCACCCTTCCTATTAATATTATTATATATCATATTTTTAATTCTTTTGTTAGACTGGAAACAAAACTAGAAACCACATTTCAATGATCTTTATATCAATACTTTACATAGGACCTTGTTTATAGGTACCTGAAAACTGCTTGAAAGATGCAAAATGCTTCCATTGATTCTTTGTCTTGTTTTTCTTTCTTTGTCTCTACTAGTTAGAGACATTGTCTGATTAGTCTGTACAGCTACACTAATGTATTTGACTTTTCCCTTAATAGAATCTAAATTATCTTCATTTGCAGTCTATATAGCCCCTTCCTAGAAAAAGAGAGTTCTGAGCTAGCTTGAGATGCATTGATCTTCAAGATTTTACTAAAGCTGAAAGTAAGGTACTAAAGCTGAAGGTTGCTAGAGAAATTCCTTTTTTCTCCCTCTTCCTTCTTCTTCCCAGACTCCTAGCTAATTGAGTATCCTCTTTTCTAATTCCTTCTTCTTCAGTTCCTTCTTTCAGCAGTGAGAACTATTATGTGGAGATGAAGCCAAGGGAAATACTTTGGAGGTTATTACAGTACCTACTCTTTACCTTCTTGAGTCTTTGTCATTATCGCAAAGTCCCCAACAGCAACTTTTATTCAGAACTCATTAAATTAGCTTTCCTATTAATTCATCAGCAGCTGTGAGCTTGGGCAAATATATCTCTTTTTCTTCATCCTTCATTCCTAACCAATTCTCTGTGTTTTCTCTCATTTTCAGTTTATTGTCACATCATTTATGAAGTTCTCCTCAACAAGAGAGAAGTCAATAATAAATTATTTTAAATTGTTCTAGTCAGTAGCTTTATATGTTATAAGTATCAAGAAAAAAAGATAATGACAGGATTCAGTGTGGATAAAGAGATGATGGGGTAATCACATTACCAGATGTGTCCATTTACCAGTTAGCTGCTCAACTAGTCTGTTTGAAGCAATGGGTGTCAGGTCAGTAATTAGGCTCTTGGAGACAAACTGAACCTGCCATATGTTGCCCTCTGAACACTCAGTCACTCCCATTTGTGCCAAATCTAATATAAAATATCCCATTGTAGTCCTTTCATGGAAAAGCTGACATAGAGTTCTAGGGTTAGCTCCCCCCTCCCTCCCACACAAGCTAACTTGGATATGAATTCCAGTGAGTGCCAGAAAATAGAAATAAGAATTAGCAAAATGTTGGGGCCATTTGAGTCAAGCCTCAACAATAAGCCTTTTAGTGTTCCCTTTGCTGCTTTTTAATAGATTTTATGTTGACACATAAGGTGGTATTTGTGGTAATAGCTAAAAGAGATCTTCTAGTTGCCATTATTTTAAAGAAGAAATGGCTCTGGAGTCATAAAGTCTGCCCTGGGTTCAAGGTCTTATCTCTGACTGAACCTTACCATACATGTGACTTTGAAGTAATCACTGAGTTTCCTGGGACTCTACAGGAGAAAGCTATACTAGATGGCTTTCAACATCCCTTTCAAGTCTAGATCTATTAGTTTATGAAATGGAGATGCAGATTGAAGTGTAACCTTACTCAAGATGACCCAAGTGAGTAAGTAGCAGACTGGTATTCAAACCCAGATTTTATGATTATATACACCACACCATAAAGAGGGAAAAGTACTAGATTTAGAGTCCTTAGACCTACTTGGGTTAGAATTCTGTGTACTTTCTGCATTAACAACCTTGGACAAATGACTTGCCTTCTTTAGATGTTATAGTCCATATCTACAAAATGAAAGGACTTGGTGATTTACAAGTTTACCTTCTACCATTAATTAATTCTATGTATCTTTTGAGTCATTAACTTGTTAAAATATGTAATCCTAAAATAATGGCTTCCTTTTTATAGCACTTGACTACACTTTACAGAGCCTTCTCCTCATAATAACATGCGAAGTATTTGGTGAAAATTTTGTTAGTTTGATATTTGACAAATGAGAAAATAGGCTTAAATTACATGTCTAGTCAAAATCACATAGCTAATAAGTGAATAAGCTAAGACTCAGATTCAAGACTTTCCTAGACTCAAATATAAGTGATGCTAAAGCAAAGATACATTGCCATATTGTGTTAACTTTAAGTTCATAAAACCTTAAGATATTTCACTCACCTCCTCCATATCATTCATATCAGGAATCATCAAACATGAGCTTGAAAAGACAAATAATTTAAACTGTATCTGAAGAGCAATGCCTCATAGGATGTCCATAATCAACTAATTTCTCTAAATACCACCAGAAATTTCTATCTGTAGAAATGACCCACCCTACTTTTTGATAGCTTTAATGATTATGAAGGTCCTCTTTTATTAGGTTAAAAACTAAATCCTGAACTTCTAACTTCCCTCTTTAGTTTTGCCTGTGAAATGTTCAGCTTTTAATAGTAACAATAAATAATTACATTGAGTTGTCAGATTTACAATACATCCCTATATTTTTTGACTCAAAGGTGGCTGTAAGTGGTTCACTAACTGCATGAGATTTGAGATCAGTGACTTCCAGACTGGTTGATAATTCATTTCTGTCACACTCAACTTTGATATGCTTTACGTCCCCTTTTTTGATGATCATTGAAAAGGGGATATTTAGAAGATGACAGATATGATGTCTTCTAGACTGTAAAACCCTAAGAATAATGCTTTCTGAGAGTCAGTATAGCCCTGTGGAAAATAGCAAAAACTAACCCAGGAATAAGTTGGTTTACTGTCACAGGCTTGCCACTAGCTAAATGAAAAAAAAAAAAAATTGGGGAAATCATTTAGCTTCCATAAATCAACTGTAAAATGAAGTAGTTGAAAAGAGGATATCTAAGGACTATTTCAGCTTACATACTTTATTTTGTAAGTTCTTTGAAGGTAAAGACTGCTTTCTATTGAACTTAGCCAGGAAAAGCATTCAATTTCCACAGTTATCAGTAAAATATGTAATAATGAGGTTATGTAAATAACCACATGGATATTGATATAGATCTAAATAGATATATAGATATGTATAGGTATGTTTGTATAGATAAATATGTAGTCTAGTTCCTCTTTCCACCAAATTCAAGAGTACACTGCAAAGACTCCTGAAATTGAAAAAGATCACAGTAAACTTTGGATGTATCATATACTAGATCATTATGGTCATTTATTATAATACAATTTATACCTAATCTATTCCACTGACCCATTTTTCCATTTCTTACTAGCAGATTATTTTGGTAATTACCATTTCAAAATATAGTTTGAGATTTTGATATCTTTGAGCTTTTCTTCATCCACATGAATTTTGCTATTATTTTTCCAATTTTTTCTTTTCTTATTGCTTTATCTAACATTTTTAGATAATAGAGGTAATATTAAATAATAGAGGTAATAATCGGCATCATTGCATCATTTATGATTGTATTGGAAAGAATTCTAGCTTATCCTCATTACAGATAATGTTTGCTAATGGTTTTAAATAAACATTTTAAGATAAACTCCATTTATTTCTACACTTCCATAAATTTTGGTATGCTGTCTCATTGTTGTCACTTGCTTTAGTGAAATTATCAATTCTTTCTATGATTTGTTCTTTGACCCACTTATTTTTTAGGGTTACATTATTTAATTTCCAATTCACTTTAATCTCTCTTCATAATTATTGAATATAATTTTAATTACATTATGATCTAAAAAGAATGCACTTAATATTTCTGTTTTTCTGTATTTGATTATGAGGTTTTATGTTCTAATTGATGGTAAATTTTTATGTAGGTGTTAAATATTACTGTGAAAAAGATATATTCCTTTCTATTCCCATTCAATTTTCTACAGAAAGATACCATATCTATTTTTTCCAGAATTTTATTCATCTCCTTAGCTTCTTCCTTACTTATTTTATACTTAAATTTATCTAGTTCTGAAAGAGGAAAGTTATGTTCCATTTTGTGAATATATGTTAAGTCTTTATATAACTTCATTGTCTATGATACTTTTCAGCAAGATGTAATTTCTTTCTTTATCTCTTTTGGTTAGATTTATTTTTGCTTTTGCTTTATCTAAGATCATGAGCTACCTCTGATTTCTTTCCTTTAGCTGAAGTATAATAGATCTTGTTTCAGCCTCTTACTCTTACCTTGTGTGTGTGTCTCTGCTTTAAATGTATTTCTTATAAACACTATATTGTAGAATTCTGATTTTTAATCAATTTGTTATCTGCTTTTGTTTTATGGGTGAGTTCATCACATTCTCATTTATAGTTATGATAACTCTTTCCAACCATGTTATTTTCCCCTTTTTTATTCTCTTCTCTCTTGCCCTCTAGCCCTTCCTTCCTCACAAGTATTTTACTTCTGCTCTCTACTTTTCCAAATATATCCTCTCCTTTATCAGTCCCTCCTCCCCCTTCTATTGTCTTTATCCCTTATTACTTCCTTATAAGGTAGGAAAAATTCCTATATCCAATTGAGTGTGTATGTTATGCCCTTTTTGAGCCAATTTTGATGAGAGTTTTAAGTTTTGCCTACCATCCCAACCCCCATCTTCCCCTCCACTATAATAGCTCTTTGATCCCTCTTTTATGTGCAATATTATCCCATTTAATCTCACCAATTCCTTCTTCTTCCAATGCAATTTTCTTTCTCACCAATTTTCGGTGAGATTTTTTTACTCTATGTTCACACCCTCTGCCTATGTATACACCTCCTAATTGCTCTTATGTCAATAAAGCTATTAAGAGTTACAAAAATATTATTTTGCAATATAGAAATAATTTGCTGGATTTCTTATGTTTTCTCTTTCCTGTTTCTTTTTTATCTTTTTATGTTTCCCTTGAGTTTTGTATTTGTAGGTCAGTTTTTATTCAGTTCTGGTCTTTTAATTATCAATGCTTGAAAGTCATCTATTTCATTAAATATCTATCTTTTCCCTAAAAGATTATATTCAGTTTTGTTGTGTAAGCTGGTTGTTGCTGTTGCTCTTAGACCTCAACTCCCTCCTTCCAGGGTGAAAAAGATCTCGCTTGCCACAAGCCTCTTCCCTGATTCCCATTAATTCTGAAGCCGTTTTCTAGTTGTTTAGAGGAGGATTTAGCAGACCTTCAAAAGGCTCATTCCTCAATTTGTCATCTTGGCATAGAAATCCTCATTTTTAACACAATTATTTTAATAAAACTATTATCATTGAGATTTGCTAAATCCTGAAGCATCACTGCCTGAGGAAAAAATCTAATCATGAGTATTATGCAAATAACAATTCAATGGATGATGGTAGGTTTAAACAGGCTATGACATATAAACAATGATGTGTGCTGATGAAGAGCAAGAATAAAAAGGAGAAAATGAGGTAGGCCTCTAGAATGTTGGGTGAACTCCCTATGAGTAGCTTTAAGGAAAACGTGGACAAGAGGGACAAAAGATATGACAGCATGAATAGGTTGATATGTAAAATGGGGAAAGATCTCCATTATTGAATGTTACTGTGAAAGCCTACTGGTTCCCTCTTAATATCCTCACCTAAAATTCCCTTAATATGTGTATAAATGGCATCAAACATGTGAGATGTGAGATGGTTGATAAATGTTGATAATAATCAACAAGTTGATAATTGTTGATGTTCTCTGTCACTTTTTCTTTCATCCTGAGATTTTTTTACATGCCTTTAACATTTTTTCCCTTTCACAAGCCTTTTATATTGTATTTCAATGCTCTCACATCTATATTTTCACTAACAAGGATATCCTGCTATATACTTGATCCATTTTAACTGCTTTCCCTGCTTTTTTTCTCTTTATTGTTATTTCCAATTCTTCTTTAAGCATCCTTGAGTGTTACATTAGGGTCCATGTGTGTGGTTCCACTATCTTTAATAAAGAAAATAGTTTCCTAATTTATTCTCAGCTCTTTTCTATTTTTGTTCTATTTATTGTACCCTCAAATTTCCATCCTTAAACACCTTGTAATTGACTTTCATTGTTTAAATATTACATCATACTATCTTTAAATTTATTTCGCTTTAAACTGATTCCACTACTTCTATATTTTCTAAGACAATGGTGCTCACAACTTATCATTATCCTTCTTCATATGATTTTATGGATAAGTTTATATTCTAAAGGGATTGTTGTTTTCAGATGCCATTTCTCTCCATTGACAATTAATTTGGATGTTTACTAAGGTATTTGGGGGGCTCTTTTGGTTTCCTTGTGATAATTAATTTAAATTAGTTAAATTTCTTTATGAAAAAATGCTATGGTCAATGTTCATGTCATTCTGTTATCTATCTTCCATTTAATATTTCAATAACTTATTTAAATAATTCAAGGTTAAATAATTTAATTTTGCTAAATATTTTTCTCATTCTTAATTCTTCCTTTTCAGCAAATTCTCAGATTATACACAGGTATCTAACTCAAGGATGGTTCCCACATTCTTTACAATTTTTTCTTGCCTGTTGAAATATATTTATTGTACAATTTTTGTCCATGGCAACCCATGGAACAAAGAAAAATGGGCAATGGTCCTTTGTCCTTTGTAACTATCTTCAGTCTCTTCAGGGATTGTGGTAGAGTGATATGAAATGAAAGAGAAAGTAATAAGAATAACATAGATTTAGACCATCAACAAACCTCAATTTAACTACTGGTACTCTACTCATGGCCCAAAAATAAAAGACTGATCATGTTGTAAAGTCGATGAATCACATCAATCTTTCATTCTTCCTATTAAACAAAACCAGAAGAAAGAAGAAAGTTGTTAAATGGAAAGATGCCTCATAGGTACTTCCTGGAGGAGCAAAAAAAGAAATTCACACAGTGAGTTCTCTCATATACCCAGAGGCTAAAAGAAACTTTATTTCACAAGATATTTGGCCATCACATATTTCAATATTATTAATAATATTCAGTACCCTGATGAAATTCTACATTTTTTATGGAGCCTTTCCCAGGCACTCATATCATAAAATTCTTTTCTGGCAAATACCTGAAAAATTGCTTGCATATACATCACCTATCATCTACATCACTTGTATATCTTTAAAATTCTATTTAGTCTTCTCTATAGTTATCCCTTTATATATCTCATCTCCCCTATTAGATAGTAAGCTCTTTGAGTGAGTTTTACTAAGGTAGAAAGAATTTATATGTCCATGAACTAGACAAAATTTGAACAGACATTTCAGTAAGTATTGGCTACCAAATGATAATATATTTGCCCTAAGTAACTCATAAAATGTTTTGTTAAGTGGATGAATTACAATCTGCAAAGGTAGAAGAGAAGCCTTTGTATATCGAATAATAAATTTTTTTCAAGAATTCAAGTATTATTATTATTTTCATTTACAATAATTAAAACATTTATGCTTTTACCAAATATTAGGACTTCAACTATATGGGCACTTTTTTTCACCATAGATTGCATTTTATCCCTGCCTTCTTTTCCTATGTTATCACTGTCTAAGTCCTTCCACAAATCCTCCATTCTGAATCTGCCCAACATTCTAGAGATTTTCCCACAGTTTGTTTTGTTTTGTTTTGTTTTAGGGTGATATAACACTTGGGCTAACACTCAAGTTATTCCTTGACTCCTTTGTTATCTTTTCCTACAATTGTTCATACCCCATAAATCCTCAAATTATAATGAAATTCTGCCTTCTACAATCTCTGATACTATTTCCATACTGTTAAATAGCACTTGAGAAGTTCCGCAAACCATGACAATTAGATCTATTTCAAATTCATTTTATCTATGAACCCTCACTATTTCATGACAATATTTTTAGTCTTCCTTGGTTGACATTAACCTTTCTGCAATGGAATTTCCAACAGCTATCAAAGACTGTGTCAGAACTCTGCTCTCCTTTTTAGTCACTAACCCCATTCATAATTTTTGTTTCCTTTTTGTAAAAACTAATTTCAGACATTGCTGAGAAAATCAAGACCATATATACTGAGCTAATTTATTTCTAATGCTATTGATATCAAATCCCTCTAAATTTTTATCCATTTCCTCTACTTTTTCTTTGGTTTCAACAAATGATTTGTCATTCTCCTTTCCAATGTCAATCCTTCCACATAAAACTCCACATAGTCTCTACTATCACCTAAAAAACTGGTCCCTTCAATCATTTCCTGCATAGAGTCAGAAGACTTCAGTTTAAATCTAACCTCATAACTACTAGCTGTATAACCCTGGGCAAGTGATTTAATATCTGCCATATTTAGTTCTTTCAGCCGAAAAATAAGATAATAATAATAATAATAGTAACATCTAGTTTTAGGGCTGTTGAGAGGATCAAATAAAATATTATTTGTAAAGTACATAGTAGACATATAATAAATGCTGCCATATTAGCTATGTGACCATAGGCAAGTCATTAACTGACTTTGCCTCAGTTTCCTCATCTAAAAAATGAAATGATGACCTCAATGGTCCTTCCAGCTATTAATCATGATCTTAAGATCCTATGACTTACCAAGTCTTGTATGTTCCATCTCTGCAATGTCACTTGTTTCTTAGGATAAATTGGCTCTAGCTAGCTTGAGAAAATTTTGGGCTTGTTTCTTTTTCTTTTTCTAAAAAGAAATTTATTTGTTTTAATTAACCACACCTTATAATTTCTCTCCTTTTCCTAATCCTGTGCTCCCAATTAGGAACATGAGGAATCAAAGAAAATTTTTACATTGATGATGTCTGAAAATCTTAAAAATAATCATCTCATTTTGCATTCTTGTTTCTGAAATCCTAGTTGGTCTTATGCTGACAAAACTTCAGCAGAGTAATATTCTGTCAAATTTTTCACTACAACTTATTCAGCCATTCCTCAATTCAAGAATACTATTTTCGATTTCCATTCTTTGTCATAAGAGTTATAAATACTTTAATACATTCTTAGAGTTTATTTTGCTTAAGACCAATTTCTCTTTTAATATCCCCCCTCTAATTTCTCCTCTCTTTTTCTTCATCTTCCTTTCTATTTTCTTGTTGAATAAAATGGATCTCTGTATCTATGTATCCTTCCTACTTTAACCACTTTATATGAAAATGACATTTTAATGTCAGCTTCTCTACACCCTTCTTCCTTATTTGTATAGATATATACTTGTACACCCTGATTATATAAAATAATTTCCCCATCTCCATCTTCCCCCACAAATATATTTCTTTCCCTCTCTTTTCATTCTTTTCTTCATTAGAATTATCAAGATAGGTTTCTCCTACACCTTACCTAATTGAAGTCCCTCTAGAAGCCCTGATGATAAGTTCATAGGGATACAAATATCAATTCCTCAAAATTGAATGTAAGGAACTTGTCCTTAGTCCTTTCTAATTCTTCATTGCTGCTTACTTTTTTAAAATTCTCTTCACTCTTATGTTTAACCTAAAAATTTTCTCTGCATTTTTAGTCTTTTCATCAGGAATGCTTGGAAGTCTTCTATTTCACTAAAAGAACAATCTTCCTTTATAATATTCTAAGTTTTTCTGGGTCAAGGCATCAATCAATAAATATTTATTACTATGTGGCACGCATTGTACTAAGCATGGGAACAACACAAAAAGATGCAAAACACAATACTTGTTTTCATGAAACTTAATAGAAAGTAAATTTTTCTTTGATGAAAGCCCATAATTTTTGCTTTCTGGAATATGCAATTATAAGTTTTCTGCTGTTTTATGGTGGTGGCCACTGCATTGTGTATGATTCTGACTTTGGCTTTTCAGCACTTGAATTCTTTCATTCTGGCAAATTACAGTATTTTTGCTTCAACTTAGATGTTCTGAATTTTGGCTATGATGTTACCCAAGAGTTTTCATTTTGAAGTTTCCTTTAGGAAGTGACTGGCATATTCTGTTTTCTTTTTTTATTATTATTAAAGCTTTTTATTTGTATAACATATGTATGGGTAGTTCCCCAGCATTGATCTTTACAAAGCTTTCCATTACAACATTTACCCCCAGTCCCCTCCCTTTCCCTAGATGGCAGGAAGTCCACTACATGTTAATAATGTTGAAATACTTGACAAGTTGCGCAAGAAAAATCCTATTTACAAGAAAAAAAAAAGAAAATCACAGAAAGGCAACACAATGCAAGTGAACCTCAATAGAGAGCATGAAAATGTTATGTTGTGGTCCATATTTCATATCCCTCTCTCTGGGTGTATATGGTCTTCTTCAGTGAACAATTGGAACTGGTTTGAGAAAATTCTTTGTTGCAGAGAGCCATGTCCGTCAGGATTGATCATCATGTAATATTGTTGTTGCTGTGTATAATGATCTCCTGGTTCTGCTTGTTTCACTCAGCATCAGTTCATGCAAGTCTCTCCAGGCCTCTCTGAAATCGTCCTGCTGGTCGTTTCTTACAGAGCAATAATATTCCATAACATTCATATACCATAATTTATTCAGCCACTCTCCAATTGATGGGCATCCCGTCAGTTTCCAGTTTCTAGCCACTACAAAAAGGGCTGCCACAAACACTCTTGTACATGTGGGGCCCTTTCCCTCCTCTAAGATCTCTTTGGGATATAGGCCCAATAGAAACACTGCTGGGTCAAAGGGTATGCACAGTTTGATAACTTTTTGAGCATAGCTCCAAATTACTCTCCAGAATGGTTGGATCCGTTCACAGTTCCACCAACAATGTATCAGTGTCCCAGTTTTCCCACATCCCCTCCAACATTCATCGTTATCTTTTCCTGTCATTTTAGCCAATCTGACAGGTGTGTAGTGGTACCTCAGAGTTGTCTTAATTTGCATTTCTCTGATCAATAGTGATTTGGAGCAACTTTTTGTATGACTAGAGATGGTTTAATTTCATCATCTGAAAATTGTCTATTCATATCCCTTGACCACTTATCTATTGAAAGGTGGCTTGAATTCTTATATATGTGAGACAATTCTCTATATATTTTAGAAATGAGGCCTTTATCAGAACCATTACATGTAAAGATGATTTCCCAGTTTGATGCTTCCCTCCTAATCTTGTCTGTATTAGTTTTATTTGTACAGAAACTTTTCAACTTAATATAATCAAAATTATCTATCTGGTGTTCAATTAGGAGTTCCAGATCTTCTTTAAACATAAATTTATTCCATCTCCACAGGTCTGAGAGGTAAACTATACTATGTTCCTCTAATTTGTTTACAATATCATTCTTTATATCTAGATCATGAACCCATTTAGATCTTATCTTGGTATGTGGTGTTAGGTATGGGTCAAGCCCTAATTTCTTCCACACTAGTTTCCAATTTTCCCAGAAGTTTTTGCCAAATAGAGAGTACTTATCCCAAAAGCTGGGGTCTTTGGGTTTATCAAACACTAAAGTGGTAAGGTTATTGCCTAGATTGTCCTGATAATCTATCCTACACCACTGATCGACAACTCTGTTTCTTAGCCAGTACCAAATTGTTTTGATGACCACTGCTTTATAATACAGTTTTAGATCTGGTACAGCAAGGCCACCTTCATCTGCCTTTTTTTTCATTAATCCCCTTGAAATCCTTGACCTTTTGTTTTTCCAAATGAACTTTGCTACTATTTTTTTCTAGATCTGTAAAATAATTTCTTGGGAGTTTGATTGGTATGGCACTAAATAAGTAGATTAGTTTGGGTAGTATTGTCATTTTTATTATATTCACTCTGCCTACCCATGAGCACTTAATGTTTTTCCAATTGATTAAGTCTGATTTTATTTGTGTGGAATGTGTTTTGTAGTTTAGTTCATGTAGTTTCTGACTTTTCCTTGGCATATAGATTCCCAAATATTTTATCCTATCATCCGTTATTTGGAATGGGATTTCTTTTTGTATCTCTTGCTGCTGAATTTTGTTGGTAATATATAAAAATGCTGATGATTTATGTGGATTTATTTTGAATCCTGCAACTTTGCTAAAGTTGTGAATTGTTTCTAGTAGTTTTTTAGTTGAGTCTCTAGGGTTTTCTAAGTATACCATCATGTCATCTGCAAAGAGTGATAATTTGATTTCTTCATTACCTACTCTGATTCCTTTTATCTCTTCTTCTTTTATTGCTAAAGCTAACATTTCTAATAAAATATTAAATAGTAATGGTGACAGTGGGCAGCCTTGTTTCACTCCTGATCTGATTGGGAATGGTTTTAGTTTGTCTCCATTACATATGATGCTTGCTGATGGTTTTAAATAGATGCTACTGATCATTTTAAGGAAAAGCACATTTATTCCTATACTCTCTAGTGTTTTTAATAGGAAAGGGTGTTGGATTTTATCAAATGCTTTTTCTGCATCTTTTGAGATAATCATATGGTTTTGGATAATTTGGTTATTAATATAATTAATTATGCTGATAGTTTTCCTAATATTGAACCAGCCCTGCATCCCTGGTATAAATCCTACTTGGTCATAGTGTACTATCCTGGGGATGACTTTCTGTAATCTCATTGCTAATATCTTATTTAAAATTTTTGCATCAATATTCATTATGGAAATTGGTCTATAGTTTTCTTTCTCTGTTTTCACCCTACCTGGTTTAGCTATCAGCACCATATCGGTCTCATAGAAGGAATTTGGCAGTATACCTTCTGTCCCTATTTTCTCAAATAGTTTATATAGTATTGGAATTAATTGTTCTTTGAATGTTTGGTAGAATTTACAGGTAAAATCATCTGGCCCTGGAGATTTTTTCTTAGGGAGTTGGTTAATAGCTTGTTCTATTTCTTTTTCTAATATGAGGCTATTTAAATAATTTATATCCTCTTCTGTTAACCTGGGCAATCTATATTTTTGTAGATATTCCTCCATTTCACTTAGATTATCAAACTTACTGGCATAAAGTTGGGCAAAGTAACTCCTAATTATTGTTCTAATTTCCTCTTCATTGGAGGAAAGTTCTCCCTTATCATTCTTAAGACTAACAATTTGATTTTCCTCTTTCCTTTTTCTTAAATTAACTAAAGGCTTATCTGTTTTGTTGGTTTTTTCATAGAACCAACTCTTAGTTTTATTTATTAATTCAATAGTTTTCTTATTTTCCATTTTATTAATTTCTCCTTTTATTTTTAGAATTTCCAATTTGGTATTTAATTGAAGGTTTTTAATTTGTTCTTTTTCTAGTTTTTTTTTTTTTAATAATAAGCCCAATTCATTGATCTTTTCTTTCTCTATTTTATGCACATAAGCATCTAGAGATATAAAACTGCCCCTTATAACGGCTTTGGCCGTATCCCACAAATTTTGGTATGTTGTCTCCTTATTGTCATTCTCCTGGATGAAATTATTGATTGTGTCTATGATTTGCTCTTTCACCCATTCATTCTGCAGGATTAGATTATTTAATTTCCAATTAACTTTTGGCCTCTTTTCTCCTGGCCTTATATTCCATGTGATTTTATTGCATCATGATCTGAAAAAGATGCATTTACTATTTCTGCCTTTCTGGATTTGATTTTGAGGTTTTTATGCCCTAACACATGGTCAATTTTTGTATAGGTTCCATGGACTGCTGAGAAAAAAGTAAACTCCCTACTGTCTCCATTCAACTTTCTCCATAGATCTATCATACCTAGCTTTTCTAACAATTGGTTTATCTCCCTGGTTTCTTTCTTGTTAATTTTGTGGTGTGATTTATCTAATTCTGAGAGAGCAAGGTTGAGATCCCCCACTAGTATAGTTTGGCTATCTAATTCTTCTTGCATCTCTCTTAATTTCTCCCCTAGGAATTTGGATGCTATTGCACTTGGTGCATATATATTTAGTATTGATATTGCTACATTATCTATGGTACCCTTTAATAAAATATAGTTTCCTTCCTTATCTCTTTTGATTAGATCTATCTTGGCTTTTACTTGATCTGAGATAAGGATTGCTACCCCTGCTTTTTTTTGTTCACCTGAAGCATAATAGGTTCTGCTCCAGCCTTTTACCTTCATCCTATATGTGTCACTATGTTTTAGATGTGTTTCTTGTAGACAACATATTGTGGGATTCTGGTTTTTAATCCAGTCTGCTATCTGCTTCCGCTTTATGGGAGAGTTCATCCCATTCACATTCACAGTTAGAATAAGTAATTCTTTATTTCCTGCCATCTTATTTACCCAAGTTATGTTTTCCCCTTTCCTTTCCCCTTTCTCCCTTCCCCCCTCCTCAGTACTTTGCTTTTGATGACCCCCTCCCCCAAACAATCCACCATCCTTTAGATCCCCTCCCCCTTTTTTACTCCTTTCCCCTGATTCTTCTATTTTCCCTTCTATTAGTTTGTCCCTTACTTTTCCTCCTTTCCCTCCCACTTCCCTCTAGCAACAGACAAGTTTCTATGTGAAATCAAATGTCTGATATACACTTTTAGAACCCAACCTGACGAGAGTAAGATTTACACAATGCTCATCTCCCTCCCCTCTTTCTCTCAGTTATATTAGGTTTTCTTTGCCTCTTTCAAGAGATTTTACCTTATTTTAACCTCCTTTTTTTAGATCTTATTTTACCACTTTTTCCCTCTTTTCCCCAGTATGACAATCTTTCCCCCTCTAGTTTTCTTTTTCATATTATCAAAGTAATATCTAGTTAATTATACCCCCAAACTTTAAGTATCCCCATAATAGAAATAAAGTTCTCAAGAGTCCTTTCCTTTTTACCTTTTTATGCTTCTCTTGAGTTCTGTGTTTGGAGGTCGAATTTTTTGTTTGGATCTAGTCTTTTCATTAGAAATAGGTGAAATTCACCTATATCATTGAATGACCATCTTCTTCCCTGGTGGATGATGCTCATTCTTGCTGGACCGGTTGTTCTTGGCTGTAATCCAAGTTCCTTTGCCTTTCGGAATATCTGGTTCCAGGCCCTTCGATCCTTCAATGTGGAGGCTGACAGATCGTGTGATATTCTAATTATTGATCCTCGGTATTTGAATTGTTTCTTTCTAACTACTAGCAGAATCTGTTCCTTGGTGCTATAGTCCTGAAATTTAGCCACGATATTCCTTGGGGTTGTCATTTTGGGGTCTCTTTCAGGAGTTGATCAGTGAATTCTTTCAATGGTGATTTTGCCTTTTCATTCTACAATCTCAGGGCAGTTTTCTTTCAGGATTTCCTGGAAGATAGTGTTTAGATTCTTTTTTTCATTATGACTTTCAGGAAGTCAAATAATCCTTAGATTGTCTCTCCTAGATCTATTTTCCAAGTCAGTTGTTTTTCCTAGGAGATATTTCATATTTTTTTTCTAATTTTTCATTTTTTTGTTTTTGTTTGATTCTTGAAGTCTTATTATGTCATTCACTTGCATTTGTTCAATTCTTATTTTTTAAAGTGTTGTTTTCTTCAGTTACCTTTTTAAGTTCCTTTTGTAAATGGCCAATTGAATTTTTTTGTTCATTGCACTCTTTTTCAACTACATTAATTTTATTTTTCAGTGCATTATTGTCTTTTTCCACTTAACTAATTTTTTTTTCAAAAAATTGGTGTCTTTTTAATATCTCTTTTGCAGGGCATCATAGCCTTCTTGCAAGATATTGTATCCTTCTTGCACTGATTTCAATTTATTTTTCCAATAATCCTTCAGCTCTTTTATGAGGTTCTTTAAGCAATCTTCCAGAAATGCCTTTTGAAAAGGGGACCAGTGATGGTCCTTAATAACCTCCTCTGGGGTTTTGTCTAAAGGAAACTCAGGATCTGAGGTCATCCCTTCTTTCTCTTGATAAAGGCTGTCTATGGTGAGAGCTCTCTTTTGCTTCTTTATTTTTTTTTAGACAGCATGGATGTCTCTTTAAGCCCGGGAAAAAACCGGTGGCTGAAGTTCTTTGCCCTGAGGCAATTTGGCGAATTAACTTAAGGTGCTGGGCCAGTGGGGGCTAGGACTAAGTCCGAATTACTCCTTAAACAAGGCAAGTCTGCCAGAACACCTGCCCCCAATCAGGGCAGAGTGTCCAGAGTGCCTCGGATAAACTCCAGTTGTTTGGAGTTTGGAGTTTGGAGTTTGGAGTTTCTGCCACAATGAGCTGAGTCCCACCCTCACTTCCGGCCTACACTGAGTAAACTGTTTATCCCTCTGTCTGAATTAAACAAACCTGATATGAAGTTCTTCAGAAAGCAGTGTCCAAATATTTCTGGATTTGGTGACTTGAAGATCAGTTCAGAGGCTTATTTTATTGTTGGTTTGAGAGAAGATCGGAGGAGGACACAGAGAGTCACATTTTCACTCCCCCATCTTGGCTCCACACCCCCCTGGCATATTCTGTTTTCACTTTGCCATCTGGTTCTAAGAAATTTGAATAATTATTTTCATTAATATTCTTTGAAAAAAGGACATAACCAAGATGGCAGAGTAGAAAAAGTATTCTACTGAGCTCTCCCAGTATTCCCCTCCAAAAAATTTTAAAATAATGCCATAATCATGCAACTTCTTTTGTGGTGACATAGAATTGTATATCAATGAGATGCCCATCAATTGAGGAATTCCTGGATAAGCTATGGCATATGACTATGATGGAATATTAGTGTGCTATAAGAAATGATGAGCAAATTGGCTTCAGAAAAACCTGGAAAGACATACATGAACTGATACAAGATGAAGAGGGAAGAAAATAGTGCACACAATAACAGCAATATTGTAACAATGGTAAACTATAAAAGACTACCCATATTAATGAAAAAGAGAATCATTTAAACATTTTTTTTTAATTTAGAAAAGAGAAAGGAAAGTTTAGAAAGTATCGAAAAGCAGTATAGTTTTGAAAGTAACATTTTGAATTTATTATATACTTTTTTTAAAGCAAGTGCTATAGAGCACATAAAAATTCACCATTTCATGCAAAATTCCCTTTTGGCTTTCTATGTGCATGGAAATGACACTTTTGATGTTTAAAGTCATAATATAGGATATTAAAATGATTGAAGGAATGTCTCTATCACCTTGAGAAGATCCTCTGTGGAGAAGTCTCACAAGATGAAAAGGAATAAATGAGCTGTGATCTCTGTCAGTGGAGTGAGAGCTCACATCTTATCTTTGGGAGAAATAAAGTATGCCCCAAAAGTCTTAGTGCAATTTTTAAGCCACTAAAGATCTTTTAGTTTTAAACGATGCAAACCTATAACTGCACAAAGATTTTTTGGGACAACTTGTATAATATTTGCATTGCCCCTCTCAATATTTGTGAGAAAAGAATTTAGTAAACTGTAAAATTCTATGGAAATTTGTCACTATTATTGTTACCCATAAGGAAATTATAAACCTCAAGTACTTTAGAGTACTGAAATAATAATATTTTTACCACTAAAATGAATCAAATGAAATAATAAGCATTTTGCAAATCTTAAAATGTTGTATAAATGCTATCCCTCACTTTTATTATTACAAAAATAACAATAATGTCTCCCATTTATATATTGCTTATACATACATATAATATGGATATACATATGTACATATATATATGCATATATATATATATATTTGTATATCACTATATATACACACGGCCAAGTATTTCTGTGAACAATGTTAATCAAGAGGAAAGTGGAAATCACCAGACTGTATCCTGACCATATCATTAAAGAATCCCTCTACCAAAGCTGAAAGCCATGAGAAGAAGAGAAAAAGGAAATTATGGATCTAGAAAAGAGAAATAAAGAAATGTTAAAGAATAAAAAGTTGTCTGGATTTCAAATTTTATCTCCTTTATTTATTGATTTATTTTCAAAATGCCCAGGAGCAAGTAGAGTTAAATTGAAAAACTAAGTTTTTGGTCATTTTTTGAAGTTATTTTTGGTTCAGTACAGCCAGGAGCAGAAGGTATTGATTGTTAGCAGAATAGACTTTAAGTCAGACCATAAAAGCCATAAACATATAAACCCCAAAGAATCCTTTTTTTTTCTTACTCTAAATAATCCCTCTCTGTCCCATGACTAATAAAAAGGCAAAGTTAACTAAACCTGAAGGCCTGAGTAAGGCTCTAAGACTTTATTTAAGCACCAAAAAATAATAATAGCTCACATAGACATTTCCTATTTAAAGGTCACAAAATATATTCCTCAAAATGACCAGTTTACAGATAAGAAAATGGATGCTGAATTTCCTTGCCCAAAATCATACTACTAAGAAATATCAGAAAGACAAACAGAGCCAAGTCTAGATCTTTTTTTATTACGTCAATTGGCTTTGTGTTCTAATAGGAAAAAAAAATTATTTAGCTAACCTATCAGTTAAACCTATCTAGTCAATGAACAATAATTTGAGTTCACAGTTGATTAAGAAAAGGAAAATTACTTTTTTTACCTCTTGGAAACTATTTGGAATGATCCAAAGTTTTTCTCCACTGTGAAAGTTTAGCCTTTAATACCAAAATTTTCCTGGGAACTCTGTATGGCTAACTCAAAAAAATCAGCTTGGCTGATCATCCAAACCTTCATAGAAAGACACATGGTGTAAGTAAGCTACTGAATATTCCAAACAATAATAAGAAATGGTAAAAAGTTATATTCAAGGAAACATTGCCAGAAAGAGGTAGGATAGTCATATAACAAGATTGAAAGATCTTTTTTTTTCTATTAGAACACAAAGCCAATTGAGGTAATAAATTCAAATAATAGTAAACTACAACAAAATAAAGCTGGCTCCTGTATTTTACTATAAGACCCCTGTACTGCCTTTTATCACAGAATTTCAGGGGGCTTCCTAGGCTAGCTCCACATCCTTTATAAACTGGAAAGCAGCTGCCACTTATAGGCATCTAGCCACTCTTTCCCTATACTACCTTCTATTTTTTTTCTAGTTCAATTTCTCACTGTTTGGCCTAGATCTAGAACCAGTGGTTAGAAGTAATCAGGAGATACATTTGTGCCCAACAAAATGGAGGGAGGAACAGGGGTCTGAACTTCCTATCAGTTGTATCTGATTGAAAGTGAATTTTCATTCTTAAAAAAAAAAAAAAAAAAAAAAAACGAGTTTTCCATGCTCCAGAGCAACTGAGTCCAGCTGAGGGAAATGCCATGGGAAGTGTTAATCTTCAATATAGAAAGACGGATGGACATCTAAGAGTGATCACATTTTAGTAGCTAATACCAGTACCAGAAAGTCTGAAGAAGTGTGTGGAGGGAAACAGATTCTAAGGTTTCAGTTCTACCCGCTAGATATAAATATTTATATATTAGTCTAAGTTAAGTCAACTATACCATAACATTTGTAATTCATGATACATAAAGGAAAAGAAACAAATGTACAAAAATAGATGCAGTGCTTTTTGTGATATCAAAAATCTGGGTACTAAATACATGAAAATCAGTTGGGAAATGGCCTAACAAGTTATCATCTATTAATCTAATAGAATATAATTGTACCATTAAAAATATTGAAGAAATAGTTTCAGAGAAATTGGAGACTACATATATGAGATGATATGAATAGGAACCAGGAGAATATAATAACAACAATATCATAAGGAAAAACAACTTTCAAACTCTTAAGAACTTTGAGGAATACAATGACCAATTATAAATTCCAGAAGACTAATGAAAAATTACCTCTTGACCTCTTGACAGAGAGAAGATTGATTCAAGATGCAGAAATAAAGACACATTTTTGGGTAATTGGCCAGTGTGCAAATTTGTTTTAATTGACAAATTAAAAATTTTTGTTACAAAGGTTTTTTTTTCTTTTTTAGTTTCCAATGGAAGAGGGAATGAAGTGATAAAGAAAGTAAAAGTTAATTTAATAAATATATCATCTACCTCCAACATCCTTATCTTTTTGTTGAGGAAGCTGAGGCCCAGAAAGATTAAATATAAATGATGTTCAAGATGACACATGTAGTTCAATAGATAACCAAATGAGAAATTCAACTAAGACTTTTGACTCCAAATCATGTTTTTTTTTCTACTGGACCACACCAACTTGAATTGAATAAAATTGAATTAAATTATATTGGATTGGATTAGATTAGATTGTCAGCAGTCCCACTTATTAAGTTTAATGTAAATATATAGTCATTTACTTGTTGAATTGAATGCAATTGAAGTAAATAGAGTGAAACCAAAGATAAAAATACTATACAGATTTCTTCACTTGAAATATTTCTGAAGTTCACATCTCAGATATGGATGAAGAAGAATGGAATTCTTGGCAGCCTCAATTAAGTAAGGATTAAAAATATTAATTCTTTGCACAAATTCAACCTGTATCAGATTGGTTCCTGTCTTCAAGAGAGGAGAGAGGAAGAAAAATTTGTAATACAAGGTTTTATTAAGATGAATGTCAAAAACTATCTCTGCATGTATTTGGAAGAATAAAGTACTACTAATTTTTTTAAAAATATTAACTCTTCTTGACTCTGTGTGTGTGTGTGTGTGTGTGTGTGTGTGTGTGTGTGTGTGTACCTATGTACATTCTTCTCAGAACATCTGGTCTATGTGGATAAGCATTGAGTGGGAATGGTGTACCTGGTATTTATGCTTCAGATGTACTTTTGATTTAGATTCCCTTCTCTAAGGTCCCTTTGCACAAGTAGATCCTCATAAGTAGAATACATTCCCCTTTCACTTTCACCTTGTTGACTCTCTAACTCTCTTTCAAGTACATCCTGAGTACCATATCTTAAAAGAAACCTTCCTAGTAAGAGTTTCTCCCTCTGGGCATTATTTTGTATTACTTTAAATACATCTCCTTGTGATTATACTGTATCTAGGATCCTAAGAAAATAGATTTGAGGAATTTTGAGATTGATTACTCCAACTTTCTCATTGAAGGGTAAGGAAGTGAGGCCCAGAGAGATCAAGTGACATGAGAAATCACAGAGCTAGGAAGTGTCCCAAGGAGAATCTGAACCCAAGTCTTCCTCATTTTAAGTCCAATGTCAATATATAACATGCTGCTTCTCAGAAAGAGAACTGTCTTTCTTTGATGTTTATTGTCCTTAGCACATTGCTTTGTACATAGAAGGGACTTAAATATTTGTTGAATTGAATTGAATTACACTCTGATACTGTGACTTCCTTATAATACCTCTCTGATAAAAGGATAATTGATAATCTTCTGTCAGAGGATCCATAGAGCAAATCCTGAATTTGGAAAAAGGTTGAGACAAGTAGACTGAGAGTCTTTCTAGGTATAACATTTTAGGATTCTATATTTCAATTGAAAAATAAAACATTCAGAGGAAGTTAGGTAGATCAGTAATTGAGACATTGTCCCTGAAGTAAGGAAAACCTGAGTTCAAATCAAGCCTCAGACATATATTTTCTATGTATTCCTGGGCAAGTCATTTAACATTTCTGTCTCTCAATTCTTTTTTTTAATTTTCTTATTTTTTTATTAAAGCTTTTTATTTGTATAACATATGTATGGGCAGTTCCCCAGCATTGATCTTTACAAAGCTTTCCATTACAAATTTTACCCCCAGCCCCCTCCTCTTCCCTAGATGGCAGGAAGTCCACTACATGTTAATGATGTTGAAATACTTGACAAGTTGTGCAAGAAAAATTCTATCTACAAGAAAAAAAAGAAAATCAGAGAAAGGAAACAATGCAAGCAAACATCAATAGAGAGCATGAAAATGTTATGTTGTGGTCCACATTTCATATCCCTCTCTCTGGGTGTATATGGTTTTCTTCAGTGAACAATTGGAACTGGTTTGAGACAATTCTTTGTTGCAGAGAGCCACGTCCATCAGAATTGATCATCATGTAATATTGTTGTTGCTGTGTACAATGATCTGGTTCTGCTCGTTTCACTGAGCATCAGTTCTTGCAAGTCCCTCCAGGCCTCTCTGAAATCGTCCTGCTGGTTGTTTCTTACAGAACAATAATATTCCCTGACATTCATATACCATAATTTATTCAGCCACTCTCCAATTGATGGGCATCCATTCAGTTTCCAGTTTATAGCCACTACGGAAAGAGCTGCCACAAGCATTCTTGCACATGTGGGTCCCTTTTCCTCCTCTAAAATCTCTCAATTCTTAATCTGTAAAATAGAGGGAATAAATCCAGTGGCTCTGTGAACCCTTCCAGTTCTAATTCTATGATCTTAAGATCCTATGACCTGCCAGGTCTTGTCCATTCCACCTATGCAATATC
Organism: Myrmecobius fasciatus; assembly: GCA_023553655.1. Taxonomy (NCBI): domain Eukaryota; kingdom Metazoa; phylum Chordata; class Mammalia; order Dasyuromorphia; family Myrmecobiidae; genus Myrmecobius; species Myrmecobius fasciatus. The sequence goes on along the minus strand of JAJPUD010000769.1, from coordinate 530,709 downwards.
CAGAGATATGCTGGAACCAGGGAGGAAGAAGGAAAGGAGGGAGAGAGAAAGGAAGGGAAGGAGGGTGCATAAAGAGGGAGGAAGAAGGAATGAAAAAGATTGCCTAAAAGACCTGGTTATTAAATTTTTCAACATGAATAATAATACCTTAAAAATTGGCACTAAAGACAAATCAGTGATTTATTTATTGTTTTGTTGGTTGAATTTTTTAAAAGTGATAATAATTCAGGTTAAATTGAAAAAAAAAGCGTTTACATCCAATGACCTTCCAACAAATAGTCTGATGATGACTCTATGAGACAGGTAGTAATGTATCATTTCTGTTTTACAGATGAGGAAGTTAGAGCCTATAGAGAAGGAAAAATGTCTTCATAGTCATTCAGGGAGCAAAGAGAAGAGCTAAAATTCAACCATAAGTTTTCTGTTTTCAAATCCATTTTATTTTTATATATTGTCTTATGCTTCTGGTTTACTATCATTTCTTGACGTTTCTTCAGCATTCCACACAGTTGACCACTCTCTCCTTCCATATACTTTTTATTCTCTGCATTTTCATAGGATGATTCTCACCTAATTTTCCTCCTCCTCAGTAGTTCCCATATGTTAGGTATCATTTCTATTCAGCTGATTTGTAGATAGACATGATTGTCTTTCTTAAATTACATTCTTACTTTACCCACCGCCTATTGGACATTTCAAATTGGATGTCAATAGAAATATCAAATTCACTATGTTCAAAAGAAAATCAATTTGTTATCTTTCCTCCCCTACTCCCCACCCATTCCAAACCTATTCCTCTCAGGGATTATCTTTTTTGTGAAGATACCACCATTAGTCTTCCAGGTTCCCAACTTTTGACCTAATAGTCTCCCTTTTTAGAAATGCTCTTGCTTCTCACTCTGATCTCTTGGAATCCTTTGTATCCATAGACTCCACTCAAGCATCATATGTTGCATGTGATCTTTCTGGGTCACCCCTACCCCAACGGTTAGGAGGAAGCAGCAAGATTACCTTATCTCTGTTTCATATTTTTCAATAAACATCAATGCTATCTATAGCTGTTGTGAGAATGTAAACTCTTAGAGGGCAGAAGCTATTTCACTTTTCATTTTCATTTTTTATTCCCAAGAGCTAATATCATGCCTGGGATATACTAAGCCTTAAACAAATGGATATCGATTAATACAATTCCATATCATATTGTTCCAGGACCATACCTTTATTAGATTAGAATCAGAAAAATATTTATTTAACTCTTTGTGATGTTATTAAGTGCACCCTCTGTTAATTAAAATAAATGCCAAAAAGCTACCCTGAGACTTGTTATAAATCACCCCTTCTCCACTTTATAAAACCTGCTATTTGTGTCCTAGTGGGTCAAACAGTAGAATTGCCCTTTCCCAAGAAGCTGGATCCCAGAGTCCCCTTTCATTGATCGAGGGTTTCAACTCTGGGTACTTGAGTTTATGACAAAAGAGTTCACAACACTCCTGTCAGGAAGTCGATAATGTGATAGATCCTCATTGCAGCTGGTCCTGTCTCCAGCCCTTAACCATGCTCACACTCTGACAGTTATTACTACAGCAATAAATTCTTCAGTAAAACAAATAGGCTTTCGGCAAATTTATGGGCCTAGCCACTTGATTTTATTTAATATAACTCCAAGTCTTAAACAGGTAAATGCCCTAGTAAATAGACCAATTTATTTAGGTATGATCACATAAAATAGCTGTGTGGTGGGGGAGGAGGACAAAGAAAGCTATATATACCTCATTTGTGTTTTGGTCTATTTTGTTGTCTTATTCAAACTCTATTTGCTGCATAGAGCCTATGCCATAGCAGCCCTAAATAGGATTATGAAGGAGATATAACCTTATTTTTATAAACTTTTAAAATTATTTTTACATAATATAGCAACTATTTATAGGTTTAGGTATAGGTGTGTGTTTATGTACAGTTTTACAAGTTGATTTTAAATCAAAATAATTGATTGTGAATTTGCATTTTGTTGAAGAAAATCAAATAAGACCCAAGGATCCCTGAAACACTGATTTACCATAGTAAATCAGGACAAATAGGTTCACTGTTTCCCTTTGGAGTCATTGGAATTTTTGTGACACTTGGCTCAAATATTGCTCATAGTTTTTAACTATCTCTGAAAACGTAGGGATCCATATACTATTAGTACTTGGAAAAATAAATATGTCAGATGATAGAATCAGAGAATCAGATTAAAGTCTATGGGAATTACCTTCAAATTAGAGAATCAAAGAAGCCAGTAGCTGTCGTAGACTTCATAAATCTTTTTGCTCAAGAGTCCCATTAAAATATTCTGAGAAAGTGACTATCCAGCCTCAACTTTAGTGAGTAGACTGCTCAGGGTACTCAGTATTAAGGTTGAAATAGACTTTTAAATATAGAAGACCAAAGAGGGAACAAACCTTAGAGAATCATAGACTTATAGAAGGTAAATCCTGAAAGTGAATTTTGTAATCAACTATTACACATTTTACATTTTACAGATGAGGAAGATGAGACTTGGATTGGTCACATATCCTAGTGTACATGTACTAAAGGGAGTGGAAGATATGAGAGTTGAACCTAAATCCTTTGCCCCTTTGGTTCACTCTCTTTGCTTCTCTAATGAATATGAATAGCTTGTTCCTAAACATTGCTCTGTATTGGGGACTATATGTTATAATTTATGTGTAGCATAAATTTCCTTTGTGAGGAATGTGATTGTCCCCATGGGTTCCTCACTAAAGAAAAAAATTGGGAAGCTGTATGTGTGTGAGCTCTCTCTTTCTCTCTCTGTCTCTTTCTTTCATTTCAAATACACACACACACACACACACACACATACACACACACACACACACACACAATGAAACTATTCCAAAAAAAAAAAATTTCTCAAGAGAAGCAAAATTAAAAAAAAAAAATTTAAGGTATCAGAATCCAAAATGTACAAATAATAAAAACTTTCCTTCAGATCATATTTGGATCTATTGCCCAGGACCCCTAAAATAATACTGATAATTATTTCTTTCCCCACATATTACTAAATATGTATTTACATGATGTGACGGATAACAAGGAGATAAATTGTCTTCTCTGAAGCAAATGTGTACCTATGTTTCTGAAAATCTGGATTCAAAATATCAAGTGGCATATAGTCAGAAGTCTCTCATGTTGGTTCATTACAATGCCTTGCAACTCATTTAATCAATTCCAGTCAAGAAGCTTCCTCCAAATATGATAAAAGAGGAATGATTTTATTTTGGGATTTTTTTATGCCTGTGATTTATATTGCATTTTTAACACAGTTGTATAAAGAAAGAACACTAGATTTGGAGTCAGAATAAGTGGCTAGCTCCCAACTCCTTATCTACTACACAATATTTGTATTGTCTTCAAAAAATAACTATTTGCTGAAATTATTATGATACCATTAGATATCAGTTTCCACATCTCTTAAATAAAAAAAGATTGGAGTAGATGATTTCTAAGATTTCTTACAGCTTTAAATCTTCAGATATTACACAATTTAAAACAATTTGAATTAATTAGATCTGATTTATCCAAAACAATAAAACAGAGAAGTAGATCAAAAATGCATACTACCAAGATTTCAACATACAACTGAATGGGAAATTTATTTAGCTAACCTATCAGTTAAACCTATCTAGTTAATGAAAAATAATTTGAGTTCACAGTTCATTAAGAAAAGGAAAATTACTTTTTTTACCTCTTGGAAACTGTTTGAAATGATCCAAAGTTTTTCTCCATTGTGAAAGTTTAGCCTTTAATACCAAAATTCTCCTGGGAACTCTGTATGGCTAGCTCAAAAAAATCAGCTTGGCAGATGATCCAAACCCCATAGAAAGACACATGGTGTAAGTAAGCTACTGAATATTCCAAATAATAATAAGAAATGGTAAAAAGTCATATTCAAGGAAACATTGCCAGAAAGAGGTAGGATAGTCATATAACAAGATTGAAAGAGAAGAGATGAATGATTTGAGTGCTTTATTTGAATCTTCCTGCTACACTGTGTAGGATGGATCCTCTGTGGAGAAACTATAGAAAGACATGAACAAAATAGTATGAGAAAATATAGAAGGATTGTGATCTGCATTGATGGAAAGAGTGCTCACACTAATCAGATCAAGACTCCATCCAAATAACTAAGTATATTTTTCCTTTGAAATACTTGAAATGATTGACAGGGGGAATGTAGCAAGGGAAAAAGAGGATTGTAAATTTTCCTTCCCCAGCTATATGTGTCTGTATATGTGCATATGTTTTTCCAGGCAAAATCAAAATCAATTTCATGGTGTAGTGAAAAAAGATCATTGGGCTTGAAGTCACAAGACCTGGGTTCAAGTAACAGCTTCTATCACTTACAAGCTATTCAACCATAGGCAAATCATTTTGCTTTTCTGGATGCCTCAATTTTCTTATCTGTCAAATTGGGATAATAATACCTTCACTCTCTATCTCACAGGCTAATGAAGATAAAATGGGATGAGCCCTTTGTAACCACAGAGAAATACATTGAAGTCAGCTATCACTATTCTCAGACTACAGTATTCTGTGGTGAATAAAGAGGTGGAAAGACTTAGGTTACAGTCTTTGGCCGTACTGACTGCAATTCTGGGCAAACAACCTAACTTCTCAGTGCCTAAAGCAATTATCTAAGACTATAAGGTGCAGGATAGTTTTTGATTCCAGTTCTTCTGACTTCCCATCCAATGTTCTTTTCACTGCCCTATGAAATTGATTTTCATTTTGCCGAATAAAGCACAACTTCAGACACGTACTAGCTGTGTGACTCTGGGTAAATCATTTAACCTAATTTGCCTGAGTTTCTTCATCTGTAAAAATGAGCTGGAAAAGGAAATAGCAAACGATTCAAGTATCTTTGTTAGGAAAACCCAAATAGGGTCACAAAGAATCTGACATGACTGAAAAGACTAAACAACTACAACCATTTGTGGTACAAAGTTCTTCATAATCTAGATGCCCAGAACAGATTATTTTCAGTCTCATATTTCATGTTTCCCCACACTTCATTTTCATATACTCTTCCATTCAGTTACAATGGACTTCTTGCTGTTCCTCAAACAAGACTTCCATCTCTCTGCTCTAACTATATATTCACTAGCTGTCTCTCATGTTCAGAAAATTATTCTTCCTCATCTCTGCCTATTGGCTGCCCTGACTTCCTTTAGGTATCAGCTAAAATCCTATCTTCTACAAGAAGACTTTCTGAATCCTTCTTAATTCTGTTGATTATTTCCTATTTATTTTTTTATGTTTTTATATAGCCAGTTGCATATTATCTCCTTTATATAATTGTGAGTTCCTCAAGAAAAGAAACCTTTTTACCTTCTTTTATATCTCCAGCATTTAATACAATGCATAATCCATAATAGTTGCTTAATTAATTCATGTTGATTGATTGACAAATAGATGGGATTTATTCTCTAAAAACAAATTTCAGCTAATTGGTACAATGAATAAAATAGCAGCTAGAGTGAGGAATATTCGTTTTCTTATCATCTGGCCTTATACATTTACCAGTTGTATGAGCCTGGTCAAGTCACTTAATCCTATTTGCCTTACCTTTCCTCATCTATAAAATGAGCTGGAAAAGAAAATGGCAAACTGCTTCAGTATCTCTACCAAGAAAACCCCAAATGGGGTCAAGAAATGTCAGACTGACTGAAAAACTGAATTACTACATTCCCTAAAAGTTCTCATATCAGCAAAGTCACAGTTCCAATAAAAATACTTATAATCATTATTGTGCTGCATTATCCCAAGGAACTGAGCAATACAGAAATATGCTGCTTCTTGAATTGATTAAAACATCAGATACAGTTCTCCTGAAAGAAGTTGCTCTGATTTCTGCCTGATATTTAAAATTATCGTAATGATTACTTTTCTACTGCATTTTAAGATGCACACATTTTTCTCACTATGATCCTGTGTAGAAGGTAATACAAATAGCATTATATACATTTTGCAGATGAGTCCATTGAGGTAAAGTTAAGTTAATTCATAATTGCAGAGTAAGAAGCAGAGCATGGGTTTAAACCTATGTCTTCTAACTCCAAAGCCTTTCCACTGTATCATGCTACCTCATCAGAACTGCAAAACTGGGGAAAACACAACAATCTGAGGGCATATCTGATAGGACAGCTGATACATATCCAGAGTTCAGGATGCTTATAATCAAGTTATTAGGGAAATTTGCCTTGTGATAATCACTCCAGAAGTAAGGTTACATTCAGATTATATATGAAACATTTTATTCACTGTCATACAGTGAATGAAGTTCACACAGTCACAATTTCATGACTGTGTGAAGAACAAGACATTCTACTTCCCTAAGAAAAATGATATGTACAGAACAGGTACAGATTAGAAGTCTGCTGGTAGGAAATTCCACTCGGGAGGATCCTTACTAAATCATTGTTACTGTGATTGTTATTCAGTCATTCAGTCATAGCTGACTCCACCTGACCCTGTGGACCATATTGTACATGAGATTTTTTTTTGGCAAAAGTACTGAAGTGGTTCGCCATTTAGTTCTCTGGAGGATTAAGACAAACAGAGATTAAGTGATTTGCTCATGATCACATGGCAAGTAAATTTCCAACACCAAATTTGAATTTGGGTTTTTGTGTTTCCAGGCCCAACAATTTATATTCTGAGCCACCTAAATGTCTCCATTTAATAAATATGAAAACTAGAATATAGAGAGGTCAAGATTTTAGCCTATTGAAACTTACTCTCATGGATCTTTTGCAGACTCAGAATACAGAAAAATACTTAGTGTATTTTCAGAATCCTAAAAAAAAATAATTTTAGGTGTACCAGGTGAAAAGTCATGTAAAACCACTTGAAAGATAGAGGCAGATATACAATCACAGACACAGACAGGGCTAGACACAGAGACTAAGGCAGAGACAGAAAGAGAAAGAGTCTGAAACAGATAAAACAGAAGTGGAGAAACCAACAAAATGAGTCATAATAATGAGATGATTAAAGGATGGAAAGAATGGGGTCGAGCTTATAGAAACTAGAAAGGAACAATTTGAGTGTACACTGGAGACAGACTTTTGAATCTAGTTATTTGAAAAGTAGTGATAGAAATTTCAGTTGAGTTGGCAATGCCATCATAAAAAAGTCTAGCTTTATTATATAAATGCCAAAAGAAAAAAAGGTTGCAGAAAGATTTTTTTTTAAGTAAGCTCTTCCATCAAGTCTAGAATAGTGCAATTTAGATTGCCAGAAGCCAGTGAAAAGTGGTAGAAGGGTTAAATAAGAGAACCAAAAAAAAGCTCAAATTATTGGTCTGAAGACCAATGGAGGCATGAAAAATGGAAGTCAAACTGAGCTGGGGTAATTAGGATGATACTCCATGCAGATCAGCAGCAATAGCAACATTAAGAATGCAAGAAACAAGGGGCAGAGCCAAGATGGCGAACTGCAGACAGCTTTCTCTGTGAGCTCCTGAGACCTTCCCTCAGACTCAGACAAATTGAGCCTCCGAACTGGTTCTGGAGTGAGGGCTCCACCAAACACTTGGACTACAACGCACTGCTATCAAAAATCTACTTTGAAAAAACTCCGGAGAAAGTCAGTCTCAGGGGAATGGGCAGCTGGCTGTGATCAGACACCAGGGCACAGCCGGGGCAGAAGTCGGAGCTGTGGATTTTAGGCACCCAGGAAGTCCCTGGGAGATGCCTGGACCACTTTGCGCTGCTTGCGGACAAGTGCTTTGACAGATCTGCCTTTGATAAAGGGTGGATTGAGAGCAGCTGAAAGCGTGGTCCTAGTGCCGATCTAGCTGACCAGCCCCACTCCGGAAGTCAATTCAGCAAACTGCCACACGGCAAATTGAAACGGCAACAGAATTCCCTGCAAGTGATTCAGACATCAGCTCAAAAACATGAGCAAGAAGCAAAAGAGAGCTCTCACCATAGACAACTTTTATGGAGAGAAAGTAGGGAAGACCCCAGATTCTGAGGCTCCTAAAGGGAATGCAACATCAGATGTAGCCACAAAGGCAGACATGAGTTGGTCCCCGTTTCAGAAGGCTTACCTGGAAGATTGCATAAAGAATCTCAAAAGAGAGCTAGAAGAAAAATGGGGAAATGAATTGAGATCAGTGCAAGAAGGATATAATGCCCTGCAAAAGAGATGTGAAAAACTGGAAAACAAGATTGGTGAAATGGAAAAATCACCAATTCACTGAAAAACAAAATTGATGAATTGGAAAAAATCACCAATTCATTGGAAAATAAAAATGGAGAATTGGAAAAAATCATCAATTCACTGGAAAATAAAAATGGTGAATTGGAAAAATACAACAATTCACTGAAAAATAAAATTGGAAAAATGGAAAAAGAATGCATTGAACCAAAAAATTCAATTGGCCAGTTACAAAAGGAGCTAAAAAAGATAACTGAAGGAAATAATACTTTAAAAATTAAAATTGAACAAATAGAAGTAAATGACTCAATAAGACTTCAAGAATCAGTCAAACAAAAACAAAAAAAATGAAAAAATAGAAGAAAATATGAAATATCTAGGAAAAACAACGGACTTGGAAAACAGATCCAGGAGAGACAAACTAAGGATTATTGGACTCCCTGAAAGTCACGCTGAAAAAAAGAATCTTGATGCTATCTTCCAGGAAATCATGAAAGAGAATTGCCCTGATGTTTTAGAATCAGAAGGCAAAATTGGCATTGAAAGAATTCATTGATCACCTCCTGAAAGAGACCCCAAAATTAAAACCCCAAGGAATATCGTGGCCAAATATCAGGACTATCGCACCAAGGAAAGGATATTGCAAGCAGCTAGAAAGAAACAATTCAAATACTGAGAAACTGTAATAAGAATTACACAATCAGCTTCCACATTAAAGGATCGAAGGGCCTGGAATCAGATATTCCAAAAGGCAAAAGAACTTGGATTACAGCCAAGAATAAGTTATCCAGCTAGAATGAGCATCATCTTCCAGGGAAGAAGATGGTCATTCAATGATACAGGAGAATTTCACCTATTTCTAATGAAAAGACCAGATCTGAACAAAAAATTTGACCTCCAAATACAGAACTCAAGAGAAGCATAAAAAGGTAAAAAGGAAAGAACTCTTGAGAACTATATTTCTACTATGGGTATCTTTAAAGAATGAGAGTATAATTCAATTTTTTGATAATAATGGAAAAGAAATTAGAGGTAGAAAGGGATACCATACTGAAAAGGGGGGGGGAGGCAAAATAAAGTAAAAATAAAGGAGGTAAAATAAGGCAAAATCTCATAAAGAGACATAAAGATCTAATATAATTGAGGGAAAGAAGGGAGAGTGATGAGTATTGTGTAAACCTTACTCTCATTAGATTTGGCTCTAAGAGAGTATATCATACACATTTGGCTCCAAAGAAAGGCCTGACCCTCCTTGTGGGAAGGTGGGAGGGAAAGGAGGAAAGAAAAGGGATAGACTAATAGAAGGATTAGGGGAAAGGTGTAAAGGATAGGGGGGGTTTTAAAGGGGGGAGGACTGTTGGAGGGAGGTGGTCATCAAAAATAAAGTACTGATGAGGGGGGAAGGGAGAGAGGGGAAAGGGAAGAAAAAATCATAACTCTGGGTAAATAAGATGGCAGGAAATACAGATATAGTTATTTTAACTGTGAATGTGAATGGGATGAACTCTCCCATAAAATAGAAGCAGGTAGCAGACTGGATTAAAAGCCAGAATCCTACAATATGTTGTTTACAAGAAACACATCTAAAACACAGGGATAAATACAGAGTGAAGGTAAAGGGCTGGAGCAGAATCTTCTATGCTTCACATGAACAAAGAAAGGCAGAGGTAGCAATCCTTATCTCAGATCAAGTAAAAGCAAAAATAGATCTAATTAAAAGGGATAAGGAAGGAAACTATATTTTACTAAAGGGTACCATAGACAATGAAGCAGTATCAATACTAAACATATATGCACCAAGTGGTATAGCATCCAAATTCCTAGAAGAGAAACTAGCAGAGACACAAGGAGAAATAGACAGTAAAACTATAATAGTGGGGGATTTCAACCTTGCTCTCTCAGAATTAGATAAATCAAATCACAAAATAAATAACAAAAAAGTTAAGGAGGTAAACAAAAGGCTAGAAAAGTTAGATATGATAGATCTCTGGAGGAAATTGAATGGTGATAGAAGGGAGTATGCTTTTTTCTCAGGGGTTCATGGAACTTATACAAAAATTGATCATGTGTTAGGGCATAAAAACCTCAAAATCACATGCATAAAAGCAGAAGTAGCAAATGCATCCTTTTCAGATCATGATGCAATAAAACTCACATGTAATATAAGGCCAGGGAAAACCAGACCACAAGTTAATTGGAAATTAAATAATCTAATCCAGAAGAATGAATGGGTGAAAGAGCAAATTATAGACACAATCAATAATTTCATCCAGGAGAATGACAATAATGAGACAACATACCAAAATTTGTAGGACATGGCAAAAGCAGTTATAAGAGGTAATTTTATATCACTAGATGCTTACTTGCATAAAACAGAGAAAGAGAAGATCAATGACCTGGGCATACAATTTAAAAAGCTAGAAAAAGACCAAATTAAAAACCCTCAATTAAATACCAAATTGGAAATTCTGAAAATTAAAGGGGAGATAATTAAAATTGAAAATAAGAAAACTATTGAATTAATAAATAAAACCAAGAGTTGGTTTTAAGAAAAAACCAACAAAATAGATAAGCCTTTAGTTAATTTGATTAGAAAAAGGAAAGAGGAAAATCAAATTGTTAGTCTCAAAAATGATAAGGGAGAACTTTCCTCCAATGAAGAGGAAATTAGAGTAATAATTAGGACTTTCTTTGCCCAACTTTATGCCAATAAATTTGATAATGTAAATGAAATAGAGGAATATCTACAAAAATATAGATTGTCTAGATTAACAGAAGAGGAAACAAGTTATTTAAATAGCCCCATTTTGGAAAAAGAAATAGAACAAACTATTAATCAACTCCCTAAGAAAAAAATCTCCAGGGCCAGATGGATTTACATGTGAATTTTACCAAATATTCAAAGAACAATTAATCCCAATACTATATAAACTATTTGAAAAAATAGGGAAAGAAGGTGTACTACCAAATTCCTTCTATGACACAGATATGGTGCTGATAGCTAAACCAGGTAGGGAGAAAACTGAGAAAGAAAACTATAGACCCATTTCCCTAATGAATATCGATGCAAAAATTTTAAGTAAGATTTTAGCAACTAGATTACAGAAAATTATCCCCAGGATAATACACCATGACCAAGTAGGATTTATACCAGGGATGCAGGGCTGGTTCAATATTAGGAAAACTATTAGCATAATCAATTATATTAATAACCAAAGTAACAAAAACCACATGATTATCTCCATAGATGCAGAAAAAGCCTTTGATAAAATCCAACACCCATTCCTATTAAAAACACTGGAGAGTATAAGAATAAATGGGCTTTTCCTTAAAATGATAAGTAGTATCTACTTAAAACCTTCAGCAAGCATCATATGTAATGGAGACAAACTAAAACCATTCCCTATCAGATCAGGAGTGAAACAAGGCTGCCCCACTGTCACCATTACTATTTAACATTGTATTAGAAATGTTAGCTTTGGCAGTAAGAGAAGAAAAAGAGATTAAAGGAATTAGAGTAGGTGATGAGGAAACCAAATTATCACTCTTTGCAGATGACATGATGGTATACTTAGAGAACCCTAAAGACTCGACTAAAAAACTACTAGAAACAATTCACAACTTTAGCAAAGTTGCAGGATGCAAAATAAATCCACATAAATCATCAGCATTTTTATATATTACCAATAAAGTTCAGCAGCAAGAGATACAAAAAGAAATTCATTCAAAATACCTGTTGATAGTATAAAATATTCAGGAATTTATCTGCCAAGGGAAAGTCAGGAACTATATGAAGTACACTACAAAACACTTGCCACACAAATAAAATCAGACCTAGTCAATTGGAAAAACATAAAATGCTCATGGGTAGGCCGAGCAAATATAACAAAAATGAAAATACTACCCAAACTAATTTACTTATTTAGTGCCATACCAATCAAACTCCAAGAAATTATTTTACAGATCTAGAAAAAATAGTAGCAAAATTCATTTGGAAGAACAAAAGGTCAAGAGTTTCAAAAGAATTAATGAAAAAAAAAAAGGCTAATGATGGTGGACTTGCTGCACCAGATCTAAAACTATATTACAAAGCCGCGATCATCAAAACCATTTGGTACTGGCTAAGAAATAGAGTAGTCGATCAGTGGAATAGGATAGAATCACAAGACAAACTAGGCAATAACTATAGCAATTTAGTCTTTGATAAACCCAAAGACCCCAGCTTCTGGGATAAGTACTCATTATTTGACAAAAACTGCTGGGAAAATTGGAAACTAGTGTGGAAGAAATTAGGGCTTGACCAATACCTAACACCACATACCAAGATAAAATCTAAATGGGTTCATGATCTGGATATAAAGAGTGATATTATAAGTAAATTAGAGGAACGTAGTATAGTTTACCTCTCAGACCTGTGGAGATGGAATAAATTTAGGTCCAAAGAAGAACTGGAACTCTTAATTGAACACCAGATAGATACCTTTGTCTATATTAAATTAAAAAGGTTTTGTACAAACAAAACCAATGCAGTCAAGATTAGGAGGGAAGCAATAAATTGGGAAATCATCTTTACAATTAAGGGTTCTGATAAAGGTCTTATCTCTAAAATATATAGAGAATTGTTTCATATTTATAAGAATTCAAGCCATTCTCCAATCGATAAATGGTCAAAGGATATGAACAGACAATTTTCAGATGATGAAATTAAAACCATCTCTAGTCATATGAAAAGGTGCTCCAAATCACTATTGATCAGAGAAATGCAAATTAAGACAACTCTGAGGTACCATTACACACCTCTCAGATTGGCTAAAATGACGGGAAAAGTTAATGATGAATGTTGGAGGGGATGTGGGAAGGCTGGGACACTGATGCACTGTTGGTGGAGCTATGAACAGATCTAGCCATCCTGGAGAGCAATTTGGAGCTATGCTCAAAAAGTTATCAAACTGTGCATACCCTTTGACCCAGCAGCATTTCTATTGGGCTTATATCCCAAAGAAATCATAAAGGAAGGAAAGGGCCCCACATGTGCAAGAATGTTTGTGGCAGCCCTTTTGGTAGTGGCTAGAAACTGGAAACTGAATAGATGCCCTTCAATTGGTGAATGGCTGAATAAATTATGGTATATGAATATTATGGAATATTATTGTTCTATAAAAAACGACCAGCTGGACAATTTCAGAGAAGCCTGGAGAGACTTACATGAACTGATGCTGAGTGAAATTAGTAGAACCAGGAGATCATTATATATGGCAACAACAACACTATATGACGATCACTTCTGATGGACATGGCTCTCTTCAACAATAAAATGTTTCAAACCACTTCCAGTTGTTCACTGTAGAAAGCCATACACACCCAGAGACAGGGATGTGAAATATGGACCACATCATAATGTCCTCATGCTCTCGATTGATGTTTACTTACATTGTGTTTCCTTTATCTGATATGTCTTTCATGTAGATATGTTTTTTCTTGCACAACAATGATAGGTGTGGAGATATGTATTCATATATTCGATTTGTCAAGTATTTTAACATAATTAACATGTAGTGGATATCCTGCCATCTAGGGGAGGGTTGGGGAATAGGGGGGGAAAATGTGTAACAGAAAGCCATGTAAGGGTTAATGTTGAAGAATTACCCATACATATGTTTTGCAAATAAAATAAAAAAATAAAGATAAAAAAAGAATGCAAGAAACAAAGTCAAATGAGGTCTACGTAATATATTCAACAATGCCAGAGGAACTCAAAAACAAAATCTCAATCAAATAAATGAAGCCAAAAATATGGCTAAAACAACATAAAATACAAGGAAATTAATACTACGGGTTAAGAGAAACACAATAGGTAATCCCAAAAGAAAAGAAAAGAATCGTCCCACAACAACTATAAATAATAATCCAAACGAGGAAAATTGACTTGATCCCCAAAACTACAAGATAGAAGGGGGAGCGGGAATTAAATTATAAATGAAGTGAGTTGAGAAGAAAAAAAAAAGAATACCATAGAACAGAGAGTAGAACACCTTATTCACAAGTAGCAAATTCCCTGGAAAAAAAATAGAATGGAGCAAAGGAAATCAATAGTCTCATAATATAAGAAGAAATGATAGAACCAAGTCAAAAACATTTTAAATAGAAAAAGCAGGATATTTGCTATCACAAACAATTGACCTAGGATATATGTTGAGATATGAGGTAATTTAAAAATCACTGAAATAGCTGAAAATGGGATAAAAATAATCTGGACTATATGATGTAAGAAATTATAAACCTTTCCAAATCTACTAGAATGAGGGTTAAAATAAAAATTAAAAAGAACATATCAATTACCTCCTGAAAGAACCCTTAAATTGCTCAAACCTGGAAGTGAAGTTCATTTACATAAGCCTATTCCCACTGGTGGAGAATGATTATTTGATTCTCTGAAACTGCATGAGGAGAGAAGATAGTGAAAACCTGAGCAAGGAGGAGGCCTAAGGTTTCTTACTTCCAACTTTAAGAAATGGCACATGATTCATTTATTTAGGGAAGGGATCTTTGGAGGAAGAGAAAGAATCCAATAAAAAGCTGAGAAGTGGAAGAATTGATGCCTCAATCAATATTCCTATTTCCCATAAACTTTAAAAAGACTAGACTTTGGGAAATTTCTCTTAGAGATTCTGTATGTGGGTATGTATGTTCTTCTTGGGCAAAAGATGTCTTATTCCCAGAAGGAGAATTTCTTGACCCTATATGTTATCTGTTATATTCCAATTGATTTAATACTACTGATTTCTACTTGTTTTTGGCTAATGTAAATGGCTTCCTTGGAGAAGGGTGGTTGAAGAACACTCTAGAAATATCTATTCATGCCTCTCACTGAATCACATCTAGAAAACCCACGTGAATACACAAATTCTGTATAAGCAACAAACACAAAACCTTATATTGAAAATGCCAAGGACTATCATAATCAAAACCCTAAAATTTCTATTAAATCACAATTGTGAAAAGTCAGAAACGTACAAGAGAAACAGCTAAGTTTGTACAAAACTATTTTATAGCTATTCTAAAAGACAGGAAATATTTAAATGTATGTTCTTCTCTGAGCTTCCATTTCCCAATTTACACGGGGATGTTGAACTAAATCACCTCTATATTCTATTTCATTTCTTACATTATATTCCTTAAGATATCTATGGCTGGTTGTCTTTCATTCTCATGATGACCAAAATGTCATCACTATACTAGAGTCAAGTTACTGTTCATCTGACTATGGCTGTTCAGACCAATATAAGCTCAGAATGCACAGGTCAGACATAGATAGTGCACGTAAAGATTTGGGATAGATTCTCTGCATTTGCACTTGCATTTCTCTTGACCTACTTCAATTAGGCTTTGTCCATACAGCATAACATCTCTGATGAGAGTGCTCCATGCTAGACGGTCCTGTGCTAGTAACTCCCATGTTGCACAATCATTTTCAAAGTTTTTAGGAGAGATTGTGGGAGTGTCATTATATCACTTTTTCTGACCACTGTGTGAGCTCTTGTCCTGTGTGAATTCTCCATAAAGTACTCTTTTAGGCAAGCATATGTTTAGCCTTTGAACAATGGGTCCAGTTCAACAGAGTTTCACTTTCTGCAATAGAGTTTGAAAAAAGATCTTAGTGTCTCGTATCTTATCCTGTAAGGTGATCTTCAGAATCTTCCTAAAACAATTAGGATGGAAGTGATTCAGTTTCCCAGTATGACACTAGTATACTGTCCAGATTTCACAGGCATACAATAATAAGGTCAGCACATCTGTTTTTAGACTTTCAGTTTGGTACTCAATCTAATACCTCTTCTCTCCCACATGTTCCATCAGAGTCTCCAAAACACTAAGCTAAATTTGACAGTGTATTCATCTACCCATCATCAAGGTGTACATCCTTGAAAAGCACACTTCCAAGCTAAGTGAACTTATCCAAAACATTCCAAACTTCTCCATTTGCTGTAACCAATGATTTCACATATGGATGGAGTGGTACTAGCAGATGGAGCACCTGTGTTTATATATGGTTAATCGTTAGATCAAAATAGCACCAGAAAATCAATCTATACTTCATTGCATCTCAGCTTAGAAATTGCACTGAATGTACAAATCACCTGCAAACAAAAAAATCATGCACCAACATTCCCTCTACTTTAGTTTTGACTTGAAGTCTTTTCAAGTTGAAGAATTTCCCGTGTGTAGTAACTGAACTTGATGTCATGTTAATCCTCCTTGAAAATGTTTGACAACAGAACCTCCCCTCAAACCAACAAAATATGAAGCCTCTAGACTGATTCTGAAGCAAAAAAATCCACAATATCCGGAGAACAACACGATTCTAGAAGAAGATACTCTGGAAGAACCTCAAAACAGGTCTGTTTTAATGGGGCAGGGGGTGGCCTACTGAACCCAGACTGCAGCACAGGGAGACCAGGGCAGGGAGCTGGAGCAGGGAGCTGGAACAGGAGTCAGAACAGGAGTGGGAGCATTGTGCTTTTCACACACCTGGGAGTCTTCTGCGAGCCTCTTGGAACAATTTGTCCTGATTGTGGGCAGGTGGTTTGGAGGGTCTGCCTTTTGAGGGGGATAGATTGTGAACCACTGAACCCCTGATGAGCATTGTAACTAGCTGCCATTACACAGCACCTTAAAGCAATCAATCAAACAACAGGTCTGATAAGCACCAGAAATAATTCAATCAGCGGAGCTGCCCAGCCCCTGACATAATTCAATCAGCAGAACTGCCCAGTTCCTGAAATAACTCAATCAGCAGAACTGCCCCAGGGCAAATTAAAGCAGCTGTCCCACCTTTGCCCTAAACAGACCTCACACCTTTAAAAAAAAATGAATAAAAAACCAAAAAGAGCTCTCACCATAGACAACTTTTATGGAGAGAGGGAAGAACAGACCTCAAATCCTGAGGCCCCTAAAGGTAAAGCAACTCCAGAAAAAGCCCCAAAGAAAGACATAAATTGGTCTCCATGTCACAAGGCTTTCTTTGAAGATTGCATTAAAAATCTTAAAAGAGAGTTAGAAGAAACATGGGGAAACGAAATGAGATCACTGCAAAATAAAATAGAAAAAATGGAAAAAGAATGCAATGAACAAAAAAATGTAATTGGTCAATTGCAAAAGGAACTAAAAACAGTAACTGAAGAAAATAAGACATTAAAAATTAGAATCGAACAATTGGAAATGAATGACTCATCAAGACTTCAAGAATCAGTCGAACAAAAACAAAAAAATGAAAAGATAGAGAAAAACATGAAATATCTCCTAGGAAAAACAACTGACCTGGAAAATAGATCTAGGAGAGACAATCTAAGGATTATAGGGCTTCCTGAAAGCCATGATGAAAAAAAGAACCTGGACACTATATTCCAGGAAATCATAAAAGAAAACTGCCCTGATATTTTACACCCAGAAGGCAAAATACTCCTTGAAACAATCCACCGATCACCTCCTGAAAGAAACCCAAAAATTAAGTCCCCCAGAAATATCGTGGCTAAATTCCAGAACTATCATACCAAGGAAAAGATATTACAAGAAGCCAGA
>JAJPUD010000769.1:472195-501544 GCA_023553655.1 Myrmecobius fasciatus | reverse complement strand
GGAAAGGAAAAGCTTGGGAAAAAAAAGTTTTTTTTGCAAAGGTCAATGTTGAAAGGTCACTCATATGTTTTGCAAATAAAAAGCTTTATTAAAAAAAAAAGAAAATGTTTGACAACATAGCTGAAAATATCATATTAAAAAGGATGGAAGCAAAGACAGCCTTGTTTCACTCCATTGGTGATTAGGAAAATGCAAAATTGTCCATCATCCAGAACCCAAGCAAGCTTGCTGTCATGAAATTGAGGTACAATACTCATGAAATATTTCAGGCAATCACATTTTGGCATAATTTTCCATAAGCCTTCAGGACTGACAGTATCAAAGGCGTTGGTCAGATCTATAAACACTGTGTACAGACCTCTGTTCTGCTTCTGGAATTTCTCCTGGAGTTGTTGGGCAGCAAACACTATATTGACCATTTCTCGGTTCTTTCTGAAGCTTACACTGGATCTCAAATAGAATGCTATTTTCTAGGTGAAGAATTGGGCTATTAAGGATAACTCTAGCAAGAATCTTGCCAGTAATGATTAAGAGAGAGGCATCCTTATGATTGTCACAGGTCAATTTATTCATTTTACCTTTATAGAAATGGACAATGCAGCATACGTGAATTCCTGGGCAATAATCTCCTTTGTCAAGTAACCCAGAAAATTTCAATCTGCTTTCATATGAGCAATGAACCATCTTGTAAATCTCAACTGGAATAGAATCAGCACCAGGTGCTCTACAACATGAAAGGAGCCAAATGGCATTTAAATTCTCTTCTTTACCTGCAACTTCAGGTAAGGAGAAATTAAATTCAACCTAAATTAAATGGTCAGTGACTTCAGCATTGATTGATGACAGTCTGTTGGAAACATTATGGAAGTGTTCAGTCTATCTCTCCAGGATCATGTCCTTACATTAATCAACTTGACCCTCTCAGCACTGAGTATTTGTGATGTATTATGGGTCTTTGGGCAATAAATAGCCTTCAGAGCATCATAAAAGTGCTTTGGATTGTTGCTATCAGTATAAAACAGAATTTCATGTGACTTCTTACTGAGTCAAAGATCCTGCATCTAAGATTCTCCTGTACTTTACTTCTGATGAAATCAAATGGTGACTCCTTAGAGATGGGTAAACTATCCTACTAATACAGCCTATGAAGTTTTACTTTTCGTTTTTTTTCAAACCAGTGTTGATATTTGTGGATGTTCTGACTCAGAGGAACAAATTAAATGGTGTACAACAAATCTTCAAAAGCTGGCCACTTTTCTTCTCCACTTTTGCCAACTGTGTATTGACTCTTTTCTCTTCAAGTTAGCAACAAACTGTTTCTACTCAAAGAAGCTCCCTAATCTGTTGACATTAATTTTTCTGGTTTTGTTTAGGGGTTGCTGCTTTTGTTGAATGCAACTATTTAGTTGGTAAAGAATAAGTCTTTGGGCCATACATTGCCTTCATCACTCTCACATTTTCTCTGTCTTGTATCCTTATAATCACATAGTCTATTAAATGCCAAAATTTGCTGCAAGGCTGCATCCATGTAGTGGGTTTTTTTTTGCATTTATATAAATAGAACACAGGTTAATGATGAAAATGTCATGAGATGCCCAAATCTTCAGCAGTAAGTGACCATTGCTGTTGCTGTTTTCAACTCCATTCCCAAGGACTCCCTGCCACATCTGTAGTCTGAATCTACTATAGTATTAAAGTCACTCAGAAGAATAAGATTTTCCTCTTTTGGGACATTGATGATAGAGATCTCCATGTCTTCATACAATATTTCTTTAAATTCCTCAAGGTTCATTATGGTGGGAGCACAGGCACTCATGATAGTGTTGTCACATTTTCCTGCAAGTGGCAATTGCAGTATCATGAGTCTGTCATTCACTAGTTTTGATAGGTACATGTTTGTGTGCACACCATTTGACCCAGCAGTGTTTCTGCTGGGCCTATATCCCAAAGAGATTTTAAAGGAGGGAAAGGAACCCACATGTGCAAAAATGTTTGTGGCAGCCCTTTTTGTAGTGACTAGAAACTGGAAACTGAATGGATGCCCATCAATTGGAGAGTGGCTGAATAAATTATGGTATATGAATGTCATGGAATATTATTGTTCTGTAAGAAACAATCAGCAGGACGATTTCAGAGAAGCCTGGAGAGACTTGCATGAACTAATGCTCAGTGAAATGAGCAGAACCAGGAGATCATTATACACAGCAACAAGACTATATGATGATCAATTCTGATGAACATGGTTCTCTTCAACAATGATGTGATTCAAACCAGTTCCTATTGTTCAGCGATGAAGATAGTCATATACATCCCGAGAGAGACCTGTGGGAACTGAGTATGGACCACAACACAGAATTTTAATGCTTTCTGTGAATATTTCCTTGCATTTTGTTTTCCTTCTTAGGTTGTTTTATTTTCTCTTTCTAGATCTGATTTTTTTCTTGTGTAGCAAGATAACTATATAGATATGCACACACATATTGGATTTATCATATAATTTAACATATTTAACATGTATTAGACTACTTGCCATCTAGGGGAAGGGATAGGGGGAAGGAGGGAAAAATTTGGAACAGAAAATTTTGCAAAGGTCAATGTAGAAAAATTACTCATATGCTCTGTGAATAAAAAGCTTTAATAAACAAAAAAAAGATAGATACATGTTTGTTGATTAGGCTAGTTTTGATTACAAAACCTACACTAGGTTCATGGTGGTCTCTTTAACTGCAGTCACTCCAGGAAAAAAAAATGTGGATTCAGCTCTGACTGAACTAAGCTGGCCTCCATTTTCCAGCCTTGTTTTGCTCAGGACTACTATTTAAATCTACTATCTGCTTGGTTCTCTTGCAACAAGAGCTGTTTATTTTTCAGGTTTACTGGGGTTTGTATTGTGTATAACTATGCACACACTTCATGTACTGATGGTGAGTGTAATCATTTTTGCAGAAATCATCTTTGCAGAAAGAAAGAAACACATTTTTTGGTGTGTTTCAACCACAAAGTAGGATTCCTGCCTGCAGCAGTAATCACTCCAGAGTTGGGTAAGCAGAAAATTTTTAGAGCACTTTTTCTAGTCCCTTCCTCACACCAGGAAGTGAGCAATATGATCCTTAAAAGGTTGCTCAGAGAGCCAGAAGGCTGCCAAATTTCACTTCTGCTTCCAATGAGTAGGCAACCCTATGACCTGGGCCACTTTCTTCAGGGTTGTGACTGCAACTCCCAGTGTATCCACACCTGCTGCTTCATTACATAGAAATGATAAAATGGTCTGGGTGATGTTTTTTTTTTTTCTGGTGCATGAATTTTATTTAAGTGAGACAAAGTTGCATGAAGTTGTCAGCCTCCCTCTCTCTCTCAGACTCATTACAGTCCAGTGGCAGGATAAAGTCAAGATGACTAGTGATAGCTTGAGATCCAGTGGATGACTTTGTCATATTCAATGTCTAATCACGTTCTAAGTATTCCACAGAACCCACTTCAGTTGTCTTCATGGCCATTGAAACAAATTGCACTCATCCTCTCATTCTACCAAAGAAAGTCCTCACATGCTTGTGACAGACACTCTCCTAATTCACTAATGGGCTTGAGACTCATTGGTTATCCTCAATCTGGTTAGGCTGTCTGCTGAAATAATTTACCAGGATATACTGCTGTACAAGCCACGGCTTCTTGGGGCCACAAGTGAGAGTTGAGTGCGTCATGTAAACCCAAAAGGTAGAAAGCAGCATGGCTGCCCTCACACTAGAAGTACTAACTAGTCTTCACAGAACACAACCTATACCTCTGAGGCATCTATATAGTGTACTAGTTAGAGCAAGAATTACACAAGATTTAGCACCCTCTACCTAAAGTTTTGGAGAGCTTAGAATATGATATTTCAGGAGAAAAAATTAGGATTATCATTAAGAATAACCTGCTCAGAAAAACTCAGTATAATTCTGTAAGAGGTAAGTAAATCTTTAATGAAATAGAAGACTTTTAAGTATTCCTGATAAAAATACCACAGAAGTGTTTTTAAAAAGCTGGTATTCAAACACAGGACCCAAAAGAAGTATAAAAAGGGAATGAAGAATTATAAGGAACCAAACAAAATTAAATTGTTTGCCTTGTTACATGGATAAATATACCCAAAAAAAAAAACTTTATCACAAAGAGAATTAGAGGGAATATAAATAGACAGTGTTCAAAAGAGTGTGATTCTAATATGTTTTAATACTCTCAAAAGAAAAAAGGAAAAAGGAGTAAGAGGAACACACTGTAAAAGGGGAAAAGAATAGGGGAAATTATCTTATACAATAGGACACAAAAGGAAGAGTTTATATAATGGAAAGAGAGAAAAAACAAGTGACACTTGAACTTCATTCTCATTTAAACTTGTTTAACTAGGAAACAATACACATGCACAAAGAGTTGAGTACAGAAATTCATTTTGCCCAAAAAGGAAAAAGAAGGGCAAAAGGGTGAAGGAAAAAGGCCAAAGGAACACAAGGGAAATTAGATTAATATAGGCAATGATAGAAGCAAAGCAGACTTTTAAGGAGAGATGAAAGGAAAGTATGAGAGAATAAGATAAAAAGAAATGTATAGTCAGCAATCATAACAGTGAGTGTGAATGGAACCAACTCACCTATAAAATGGAAAAAGATCTTACACTGGATTAGAAACAAAAATCCAATAATATATTGGTTATTAAAAAACATACTTAGAGCCAAGATGGCAGAGAATAGTCAGAAGATTGCTGAGCTCCCCTCAGCTTTCCTCAGAATCACTGCTAGATCAAGCCTCTGAATGTATTTTGGAGTGACAGAACCCACAAATATTCAGAGTGTAATTTACAGCTTAAGATATCTTGAAAGGATTTCAGGAAAGTTCCATCTCACTTGGGCAGGGGAAATAAGTCCAGCACAAGTTTAGCAGAGAGACCCAGCATGAGGAATCTAGCAGAAGACTTTATAGTCAAAGTATGGAATTGTTGGATACTCTGCTCTGCTTCAGAAGAACAATGGATTAGCAGATCAGCTATGAGACAAATAGAAGGCAAATCATGAGTCCCCAAACCCTAGACCAGCAGGTAGGACTTGAGCTAGGCACACCCAGCACAATGGAAAAAATTACAGCACTATTGTCCCCAGTGCAGTCAAGAAGAGGCCCCTGTAGCCCTGCAGAGGAAGAGCAGAACAATCTCATATTGTAATAATTTTCCAATTTAAGATAACTTGGAAGGACTTCAGGAAAGATCTGTCTCCTTGGGCAGGGGGGAGAACATGACCCAGCATAAGTACAGCAAGAGGAGAGCAAGTTTGGGGAATTTAGTGAGAAACTCAGCCAAAATACAGTACCATTGGCTAGTCTGTCCTGATTCAAAAGACTAATGGATCAGTAGACCAGCTGTGATATCTCTAAACAACAACACAAGGCAATTTGTGAGCACCCAAAGCCCAGCATAATAGATGGGACCCACTCAGCTTAGTGGGAAAAGCCTGCACCACCAGCCAGTATAATCAGTAAGAGACCCCTGTGCCCACACAAAAGAAGCTTAAGACAATTTCCCCTGTATACTAGTAACAGAGCTCAACTTTTAACAATAAAGCAAAAAGACCTCTGAGTATAAAAAGCTACTATTATAACAGGGAAGATCAAAGCATAAATCCCAAGAGGTCAGCAAAGAAGAAATGTCTTTTTTTTCCTTTTTTTTAATTAAAGCTTTTTTATTTTTCAACATTAACCCTTGCAAATTCCAATCCCCCCCTTACTCCATCCATATGCCCTAGATGGCAAGTAGTCCAATATATGTTAAACATGGTAGAAATAAAGATGAAATGTCTTAAGGTGAAGTCTCAAAGGAGGATATGAACTAGTCACAAGCTCAAAAAGCTCTGTTGTAAGAGTTCAAAAAGGATCTTAAAAGAGAGATAGAAGAAAAATGTGAAAAGAAATGAGGATTATACAGGAGAATTATGAAAGTTGGGTGGGAAGCCAACAGCAAGGAGGGAAAAAAAAGTTGAAGAAAATAACACCTTAAAAATAAATTTGGCAAAATGTAAATATATATATACATATATGTATATGTATATATATATATATGTGTAGATAGATAGATGAAAACAATTTCTCAAAAAAATAAATAAATTTGGCCAACTGGAAAAAGAAAACAATTCCTTAAAAAATAAAATTGGGAAAAACATCTACTGAACAAAACAACTCCTTTATAGGTGCAATTGGCAATAAATGGTCAAGGGATATCTACAGGCAATTTTCAGACCAAAGAAATTAAAGCCATGTTTCATCATATGAGAAAATTATTTAAATCACTATTGATTAGAGAAATGCAAATTAAGACAAATCTGAGATACCACTTCATACCTGTCAGACTGGCTAAAATGATGGGAAAAGATAATGATAAATGTTGAAGGGGACGTGGGAAAACTGGGACATTAATGAATTGTTGGTGAAGTTGTGAAATGATCCACTCATTCTGGAGAGAAATTTGGTGGTATAGCCCCAAAAGCTATAAAACTGCACATGCTTTGTTTGATCCAACAGTGTCTCTATTGGGTCTGTATTTCAAAGAGACCATAAAGAAGGAAAAGGGATATACAGGTGTAAAAATGTTTGTAGCAGCTCTTTTTGTAATAACAAAGGATTGGAAATTTTGTGAATGTCTGTCTGTTGGAGAATGGTTGAATAAGTAATGGTTTATGGATATGGTATATGGTATATACGGAATATGGTATATGAATGAAATATTATTCTTCTATAGGAAATGATGAGCAGGCTGATTTCAGAAAAGCCTGGAAAGACTTACATGAACTAATGCTGAACAAAGTGAGCAGAACCAAAAGAACATTGTACACAGGAACAACAAGATTATGTTATGGTCAACTGTGACGGACTTGGCTTTTTTCAAAATGAGGTGATTCAAAGCAATTCTAATAGAATTGGGATGGAAAATGCCATCTGCATCTAGAGAGAGAACTATGAAGACTGAATGTGGATCAAAGCATAATATTTTCACCTTTTTGTTTGCTGTTTGTTTGCTTGCTTGTTTTTTTCTCATTTTTTTCTTTTGATCTATTTTCTTGTGCAATATGACAAATATGGAAATATGTTTAAGAGAATTGCTCATATTTAATAAAAAATGAAACATACTTAAAACAGAAAGATATAAAGAGAGTTAAAGTAAGGGCCTAGACTAGTAGCATCTATTGTGCTGCCACTGAAATTAAAAAGATAAATATAGAAAAAATAATCATAGACAAAAATAAAAGCAAAAATAGACATTTTAAGGAGATAAACAGGGGAACTACATTTTGCTGAACATTATAGTGACTCCACATAAATATTAAATATATATACATATGTATCAAGTGGCATTGTATCCAAATCATTGAAAGCTAAATGAGTTGAAAAGTAAATAAGACAGTAAAATTATAATAGTGGAGGATCTAAAATTTATCTCTCTTTAGCCTAGATAAGATTAGCCATAAAAATAAATGAGAAAGGTATTAATGACAGAATTTTAGAAATCCATTTTTAGAAAATGTTGAAATAATAGATCTCTGGAGAATGACTTGTATTAGATTTGGCAAAGTTCTTTATATACTTTTTTCACTTTATCTAATAAACTATCTGTAAAGATTTTCTCAGTTTTCTACTTTCCCTTCTGAACTTGGCTACATTTGCTTTATTTATTCAAAATCTTTTTTAATATAATGTAATCAAAATTATCCATTTTACACCTAGCTTTGCCTTCTATCTCTTATTTATTTATAAACTGTTCACCTATCCATAATTTTAATAAGTAATATGTTCCAGGTATGAAACAAGGCTGCCCACTGTCATTAATATTATTCAGTATTGTAGGAATTCCTAGAAGTAGCAATAAGACAAGAAAAGGAAAAAAAACAATCAGAATAGGGAATAAGGTAATTAAACTATCTCTTTTTTGCTGATGATATGATGATATGCTTGGAAAATCCCAAAGACTCAACTAAAAAGTTGGAGGAAACTAGAATTTTTAATGAACTTGATTTCAGTTCTTAGAATGTATGATACTACCCACATACCTACCTCCTCATTTTATGATTCTGGAACAACAATCATAGCTGATCTATGAAAAGTTTGTTCCCCTACCTTTTTAACTCCATTATTCATTAACTCCATAACTTTCCAAAGCAAAATGTTCTTCCGTAGACACTATTCTTCTATATGTACAATCATCCTCTATTAGAATATAAACTTCTTTAGTGTCTAAATCTTCTCTGCTTCCTTAAAATATTGGCACTTAACACAGTATATGACACATAGTAAACACTTAATTAAACTTTTGTTACAATCGTTCATTCATTCATTGAACCATTATAAAAGAAATAGATAACATTACATTAAAAAAAATAAATTCTTTTTTTGAGACCTACTCTGCTAGTCGATTATGAAAAGGCTACACTACATTTGAACTTCATAATAGATATCTAACAGTTTCTTATACGATCCTTATGAAGAAGATGTAGGAGTTTTGACAAAATAATAGTGTACAGTTAGATATAATCAGACTAGTTGAATGACAGGGACTAGGGGATAATCACTAACAGATTAGTGTTAACTTGGAGGTCTCTAGCAGGGTGCTCCAAGGATCTGTCCTTGACAATGTATTATTGAGAATTTTTATCAGTGACTGAAATGAAAATAGCTTATTTATCAAATGTGAAAATGACACATTTCTGAGACATACCCAAAACCTTAAATGACAGAATCCAAGAAGATTTTGATGGCCTATCAAGTCTTTATCAAGCCTATCATGAAAATGACAGCAGAATATAGAAAGAAAAGACAATGGAACAATTATACAATTCAAATAACAAAATTCAAAAAAAATTAACTCCACAATTTCAATAAACTATGAAAGTGTTTGAAGGAGCAAAAATTCAATATAAATTGACAATGAGAGTTCAGCTAAAATATCATCTCCTTCCAGAAGCCTCCTTAAACTTCCTCCAAGGGCAAGATAGAGATAAGAAACAAGCATTTATTAAACATCTATTATGTGTCAGATGAGGTTAGGTAAGTGGCATAGTAGATAGAGTACCAGCCCTAGAGTCAGAAAGACCTGAATTCAAATCCAGATGCAGATACTAGCTGGGGGATGACCCTGGAAAAGTGATTTAACCCTATTTGTCTCAGTTTCCTCATCTGTAAAATTAACTGGAGAAGGAAATGGGAAAATCTTCACTCCAGTAACTTTGCCAAGAAAACTCCAAATGAAGTCATGAAAAGTTGGAAACAATTGAAAGCAACAGTATATGCCAGGCACTGTGTTAAGCACTTTTCATTCTCTCTCTCCTCCACTCTAATTACTAAACTCCCTAGCTTCCTTTAAGTTTCGGGTAAAATTTCGCCTTCTACAGGAAGCTTTCCCAACTCCTCTTAATTCTATTGCCTTCCCTGTGTTAATTATTTTCCATTTATCGTGGATATAGCTTATTTTGTATATATTTGTTTGCATATTGTCTCCCCCATTAGACTGTAAATTTATTGAGGGCAGGGACTATCTTTTGTCTCTTTTTGTATCCTCAGCCCTTAACACAATGTCTTACATTTAGTAGGTACTTACTAAATACTAATGGATTTATTGATTGATCTTTACAACAACCTGAGAAAGTAGGTGCTATTATTCTTTCCATATTATAGTTGAGAGAACTGAGGCTGAGAGTTGTTGAGTGACTTATTCAGAGTCTCACAGTTAATAAGTAGCTAACATACTTTCTTTTAGTCAAATAAGACCACATCCAATGTGTTCAATGTAACATCACATTTTTAGTACAACAAATTTAAACATGAAAATAACCATAATTGAAGGAGGTGGAGATTTTTACCCGAGAGAAGTGATACAAAGGTGCCTCTTTGTGTGTGTGTGTGTGTGTGTGTGTGTGTGTGTATTTTATAGTAGAACAAGACTTCTTTTCATTTATTGGGAATGTCTTTAAGTTCTAATGCATAAGTTTATTTTTTAGCACTTTGTAGTTTATAAAGAGATTTCTTAGCCCTTATTTGAACTTCAAAACACCTCTTTCAGATGAAAAAGACAAAAACTTTTATGGCCATTATTCAGAGAAGGAAGATGAAGTAAGATACGTAAGATAGTCCACCACAGGTTACATGACTTGTCAAGAATAAAACCACTCCTGACTTCAGATCTCCTAAGTCATTATTAATGGCCTCTAACTTGAAAAATGTCATTGGTGATGGTAAATATACATAGGGAGTGTGAAACAATTATGATCATTTATTAAGTGCCTCCTCTAGGCCAGGAATTCATTGTTGGGGATCTCAGAATGCTTTGGCTTCCTAGGGATTTCAGCTACTTCTAGAAACTAATGCAAAAAACTTGGTTTTTTTTCTAGTTTTCTCCATTATGTTTTAAACTTAAATACACGCGCGCACACACACACACACACACACACACACACACATTTGCAGCTCTTTTCATGATGGCAAGAACTGAGAATTATGGTGGTAGCCTCCAATTGGGGAATGATTGAATAAATTATGATATCTGAATATAATTGTGTAGTAAAAAATGATGAAGGTGATAGTTTCAGAAAAACTTTGGGAAATTAGTGTGGAATTGTAAAAAATGAAGTTAAGAACAACTAAGAAAATAGTCCATTTATCTATTGATTGAATTTATTATTTTATACAATATCAACATTGTAAAAACATACATGTATGATAGATGTGGCTCTTCTCAACTTTACAGTGGTCCAAGATAATTCCAATATTCTTGGGATGGAAAATGACACCCATATCCACAGAGAACTTTATTGATATTGAGTATGAATAGAAGAATACTATTTTCACCTTTTTGGTTTTTTTTTTCTTCCTCATGTTTTTTTTTTCTTTTGTTATACTTTTTTCAAAGCATGACTGATATAGAAATATGTTTAAGATGAATGAAAATGTATATAACTTACATCAGATTGCTGTCTTGAGGATGGGGGGAGGTAAGGTAAAGAGAGAGGAAAATATTTAGAACTCAAAATCTTACAAAAATGAATGTTCAAATTTATCTTTACATGTAATCAGAAAAATAGAATACAATTGAGAAAAAAATAGTAATTACCAAGAGAAAAAAGGCATTCAAGTAGTAACAAAGCTAGTAGCATCTAGCTCAGTCAGCACCACATCTTGAAAAAGTGATGGAACCATCTAGTGATGGACTGTGCTGAACAACCTTTTTGACTATAGGAGGAACATCATATAATAGAGGAAACATTGAGGAAAAGTGCTACCTGCTACTGGTAATTATTAGACTAGCCATAGTTGCAGAAACTAATAACATATTCAGGTACTCATTAAGAATGTTTCAGAACCAGATAAACATCCAAGACAAAGGAAGGAAACAACCACAATGTTTTTATCATGTTTTTTTTTTCTCTTCCTCTGTGTCTACAGCCACAATGGCTAAGGGGTCAGCCTTCAAGCACAAAAGAAATTGTTTTGAAAATCCCTTTCTATGAGAATTTAGTCTGTATCTCAAAGGCCAAGTCTTGTAAACTCTACTTTTCAATCTGCAGGCATGTTTGAATTTTCCAGACGTAGCACTGTCGATTACACACTCTATATTGAAACACATTTTCTTTAGTTCAATATGCAAATTCAGGCATAATACACCAAAGTAAGATTATTAGAATTGAGATACTGTTTTAAAAGTTCCAAACTCGATGGTACCTAAATTTCCTTAACTATTCTTCTAGCCATAGCTTCCCTTGTTTAGCTTGAGCCATTATCCTCTCCAGTCTAGAATCACAGCATTCATCTTCTTGCTGATCATCATCCTAAAATAGTTCACTCACTCCATTAAAAAAATTGGCCCCCATTCTAAAATTTGTGATCACATCTGTTTTTTTCTTCTTTTTCATCCTATTTTTCTACTTATGTGCCCTGAATCAAGCTCATTGACCCTCTCTGCAGCTGTTGGCTTACTCTCAGATAATCAGATAGCTTCTTGATGTCATAGCAAGTTTTGAGGCTGTTTGCCATATTCCTGTCTAACAACTGCCAATTAATTGACCTAAGGGAAAACAAGGAGATGAAAACATTGTTTGCATCACCTCAAAAATCTGAAAAATTCAACCTAATACAAGGGTAACAGTCAAAATTCAGGAAAATTATCTTCTTTAAAAAAAAAAACTTACCTCTATAGTAATGAAGGGGAGATAGGTGAAATAAGAAAATAAATGAAGCACAATTCTATGTTCAAAGACTTATTTTCCAGACTTCTCTACCTCCTCACCAAATAGCCTTTCCCCCTTAAAAAAAACCTCTGCTCTGAAGTACCAATTTCCTAATAGGGTACTCTATAGTCATGGCTTCCATTTCAAGAAGAGGCCCTAATCATGCTCAGACACTCTGGATTCAATTCATTCTTTGGAACTCTCCTTTACCTCCTCTCGAGCAGCCTTTCCCTTCACTTCTTCTCACCTCTTCTGCTTAGCAGTTCCTTTATATGTATTGCCTTCCATCATTAGAATTTATGTTCCTTACTTTGATTACAGCCAAGAATAACCTACCCAGCTAGAATGAGCATTATCCTCCAGAGAAGAAGATGGTCATTCAATGATATAGGTGAATTTCACCTATTTCTAATGAAAAAACCAGATCTGAACAAAAAATTCGACATCCAAACACAGAACTCAAGAGATTCATAAAAAGGTAAAAAGAAAAGGACTCTTGAGAACTTTATTTCTACTATGGGGATACTTAAAGTTTGGGGGCATAATTAACTAGATGTTACTTTGATAATTTGAAAAAGAGAACTAGAGGGGGAAAGGTTGTCATACTGGGGAAAAGAGGGAAAAATGGTAAAATAAGATCTAAAAAAAAAGGAGGTAAAAACAAGGTAAAATCTCTTGAAGAGGCAAAGAAAACCTAATATAATTGAGAGAAAGAGGGGAAAGAGATGAGCATTCTGTAAATCTTACTCTCATCAGGTTGGGCTCTAAAAGTGTATATAAGACACTTGATTTCACATAGAAACTTGTCTGTTGCTAGAGGGAAATGGAAGGGAAAGGAGGAAAAGAAAGGGATAAACTAATAGAAGGGAAAATAGAAGAATCAGGGGAAAGGAGTAAAAACAGGGGGAGGGGATCTAAAGGGTGGAGTATTGTTTGAGGGAGGGGGTCATCAAAAGCAAAGTACTGAGGAGGGGGGAAGGGAGAAAGGGGAAAGAAAGGGGAAAAACATAACTTGGGTAAATAAGATGGCAGGAAATAAAGAATGACTTATTCTAACTGTGAATGTGAATGGGATGAACTCTCCCATAAAGTGAAAGCAGATAGCAGACTGGATTAAAAACCAGAATCCCACAATATGTTGTCTACAAGAAACACATCTAAAACATAGTGACACATATAGGATGAAGGAAAATGGCTGGAACAGAACCTATTATGCTTCAGGTGAACAAAAAAAAAAAAGCAGGGGTAGCAATCCTTATCTCAGATCAAGTAAAAGCCAAGATAGATCTAATCAAAAGAGATAAGGAAGGAAACTATATTTTATTAAAGGGTACCATAGATAATGTAGCAATATCAATACTAAATATATATGCACCAAGTGCAATAGCATCCAAATTCCTAGGGGAGAAATTAAGAGAGATGCAAGAAGAAATAGACAGCCAAACTATACTAGTGGAGGATCTCAACCTTGCTCTCTCAGAATTAGATAAATCAAACCACAAAATAAACAAGAAAGAAACTAGGGAGATAAACCAATTGTTAGAAAAGTTAGGTATGATAGATCTATGGAGAAAATTGAATGGAGACAATAGGGAGTTTACTTTTTTCTCAGCGGTCCATGGAATTTATACAAAAATTGACCATGTGTTAGGGCATAAAAACCTCAAAATCAAATGCAGAAAGGCAGAAATAGCAAATGCATCTTTTTCAGATCATGATGCAATAAAAATCACATGCAATATAAGGCCAGGAGAAAATAGGCCAAAAGTTAACTGGAAATTAAATAATCTAATCCTGAAGAATGAATGGGTGAAAGAACAAATCATAGATACAATCAATAATTTCATCCAGGAGAATGACAATAATGAGACAACATACCAAAATTTGTGGGATATGGCCAAAGTGGTTATAAGGGGCAATTTTATATCTCTAGATGCTTACTTGCATAAAATAGAGAAAGAAAAGATCAATGAATTGGGTTTATTATTAAAAAAAACTAGAAAAAGAACAAATTAAAAACCCTCAATTAAATACCAAATTGGAAATTCTAAAAATAAAAGAAGTTAATAAAATGGAAAATAAGAAAACTATTGAATTAATAAATAAAACTAAGAGTTGGTTCTACAAAAAACCAACAAAATAGATAAGCCTTTAGTTAATTGGATAAGAAAAAGGAAAGAGGAAAATTAAATTGTTAGTCTCAAGAATGATGAGGGAGAACTTTCCTCCAATGAAGAGGAAATTAGAGCAATAATTAGGAGTTACTTTGCCCAACTTTATGCCAGTAAGTTTGATAATCTAAATGAAGTGGAGGAATATCTACAAAAATATAGATTTCCCAGGTTAACAGAAGAGGATATAAACTGTTTAAATGGCCCCATATTAGAAAATGAAATAGAACAAGCTATTAACCAACTCCCTAAGAAAAAATCTCCAGGGCCAGATGGATTTACCTGTGAATTCTACCAAACATTCAAAGAACAATTAATTCCAATACTATATAAACTATTTGAGAAAATAGGGACAGAAAGTATACTGCCAAATTCGTTCTATGAGACCGATATGGTGCTGATAGCTAAACCAGGTAGGGTGAAAACAGAGAAAGAAAACTATAGACCAATTTCCCTAATGAATATTGATGCAAAAATTTTAAATAAGATATTAGCAATGAGATTACAGAAAGTCATCCCCAGGATAGTACACTATGACCAAGTAGGATTTATACCAGGGATGCAGGGCTGGTTCAATATTAGGAACACTATCAGCATAATTAATTATATTAATAACCAAACTAACAAAAACCATATGATTATCTCAATAGATGCAGAAAAAGCATTTGATAAAATCCAACATCCCTTCCTATTAAAAACACTAGAGAGTATAGGAATATATGGGCTTTTCCTTAAAATGATCAGTAGCATCTATTTAAAACCATCAGCAAGCATCATATGTAATGGAGACAAACTAAATCCATTCCCAATAAGATCAGGAGTGAAACCAGGCTGCCCACTGTTACCATTACTATTTAACATTGTATTAGAAATGTTAGCTTTAGCAATAAGAGAAGAAAAAGAGATAAAAGGAATTAGAGTAGGTAATGAAGAAACCAAATTTCACTCTTTGCAGATGACATGATGGTATACTTAGAGAACCCTAGAGACTCAACTAAAAAACTACTAGAAACAATTCACAACTTTAACAAAGTTGCAGGATTCAAAATAAATCCACATAAATCATCAGCATTTTTATATATTACCAACAAAATTCAGCAGCAAGAGATACCAAAAAGAAATTCCATTCCAAATAACGGATGACAGGATAAAATATTTGGGAATCTATCTGCCAAGGAAAAGTCAGAAACTATACGAACTAAACTACAAAACACTTTCCACACAAATAAAATCAGACCTAATCAATTGGAAAAACATTAAGTGCTCATGGGTAGGCAGAGCGAATATAATAAAAATGACAATACTACCCAAACTAATCTACTTATTTAGTGCCATACCAATCAAACTCCCAAGAAATTGTTTTACAGATCTAGAAAAAAATAGTAGCAAAGTTCATTTGGAAGAAGAAAAAGTCAAGGATTTCGAGGGGATTAATGAAAAAAAAGGCAGATGAAGGTGGCCTTGGTGTACCAGATCTAAAACTATATTATAAAGCAGCGGTCATCAAAATCATTTGGTACTGGCTAAGAAATAGAGCTGTCGATCAGTGGCATAGGATAGGTTATCAGGACAATCTAGGCAATAACCTTAACAATTTAGTGTTTGATAAACCCAAAGACCCCAGCTTTTGGGATAAGTACTCACTATTCGGCAAAAACTGCTGGGAAAATTGGAAACTAGTGTGGAAGAAATTAGGGATTGACCCATACCTAACACCACATACCAAGATAAGATCTAAATCATGACCTAGATATAAAGAGTGATATTGTAAGCAAATTAGAGAAACGTAGTATAGTTTACCTCTCAGACCTGTGGAGATGGAATAAATTTATGTCCAAAGAAGATCTGGAACTCCTAATTGAACACCAGATAGATAATTTTGATTATATTAAGTTGAAAAGTTTCTGTACAAATAAAACTAATGCAGATAACATTAGGAGGGAAGCATCAA
The DNA here is from genome assembly GCA_023553655.1 of Myrmecobius fasciatus. Taxonomy (NCBI): domain Eukaryota; kingdom Metazoa; phylum Chordata; class Mammalia; order Dasyuromorphia; family Myrmecobiidae; genus Myrmecobius; species Myrmecobius fasciatus. Next base: position 485,189 of record JAJPUD010000769.1, on the reverse strand, counting down.
ATTGGGAAATCATCTTCACAGTTAATGGTTCTGATAAAGGCCTCATTTCTAAAATATATAGAGAATTGTCTCACATATATAAGAGTTCAAGCCACCCTTCAATAGATAAGTGGTCAAGGGATAGGAACAGACAATTTTCAGATGATGAAATTAAACCATCTCTAGTCATATGAAAAGTTGCTCCAAATCATTATTGATCAGAGAAATGCAAATTAAGACAACTCTGAGGTACCACTACACACCTGTCAGATTGGCTAAAATGACAGGAAAAGATAATGATGAATGTTGGAGGGGATGTGGGAAAACTGGGACACTAATACATTGTTGGTAGAACTGTGAACAGATCCAACCATTCTGGAGAGCAATTTGGAGCTATGCTCAAAACGTTATCAAACTGTGTATACCCTTTGACCCAACAGTGTTTCTACTGGGCCTATATCCCAAAGAGATCTTAAAGGAGGGAAAGGGACCCACATGTGCAAGAATGTTTGTGGCAGCCCTTTTTGTAGTGGCTAGAAACTGAAAACTGAAGGGATGCCCATCAACTGGAGAGTGGCTGAATAAATTATGGTATATGAATGTTATGGAATATTATTGCTCTGTAAGAAACGACCAGCAGGACGATTTCAGAGAGGCCTGGAGAGACTTGCATGAACTGAGTGAAACGAGCAGAACCAGGAGATCATTATACACAGCAACAACAATATTACATGATGATCAATTCTGATGGACATGGCTCTCTGCAACAAAGAATTGTCCCAAACCAGTTCCAATTGTTCACTGAAGAAGACCATATATACCCAGAGAGAGCGATATGGAATATGGACCACAACATAACATTTTTATGCTCTCTATTGAGGTTTGCTTGCATTGTGTTTCCTTTCTCTGGTTTTCTTTTTTTTCTTGTAGATAGGATTTTTCTTGCACAACTTGTCAAGTATTTCAACATTATTAACATGTAGTGGACTTCCTGACATCTAGGGGAAGGGAGGGGACTGGGGGTAAAATTTATAATGGAAAGCTTTGTAAAGATCACTGCTGGGGAACTACCCATACATATGTTATACAAATAAAAAGCTTTAATTTAAAAAAAAGAATTTATGTTCTTTGAAGGCAAGGATTGTCCTCCAACCTTGTATTTGCCATTATAGTGCTTAACATCAAGCCTGATATATAGTAAATAATTTTAAAATATTTTTTCTATCATAAATATATTTCTGAAGGAGGCTATGTTGTTTACTCATTCAGTCATGTCAGACTCTTCATGACCCCATGTACCATAACACACTAGAACTTTCTATCCTTCACTATCTTCTAAAGTCCATCCAAGCTCATGTTTCTTATTTCCATGAAACTATGTATGCATCTTTTCTACTGTTCCCTTCTCCTTTTGCCTTCAATCTTTTCCAGCATCTGAGTCTTTTGTAGTAAGTCCTATTTTCTCATCATGGGACTAAAGAATTTGAAACTCCAGTTTCAGAATCTAAGTAATTTAAATTAATGTCTTTAAGTATTAAGATTTGATCTTCATGCTGTCCAAGGGACTCTCAAAAGTCTTCTCCAACACAATTTTAAAATAGTATTTCTGTAGTGCTCAGTTCTCCTTATAGTCCAACTTTCACAGTCATATATTGCTACTGGAAAACCATACTTTTGACCATACAGATCTTTGTTGACAGGGTGATATCTCTGGTTTTTAGTATGTGGTCCTGATTTGCTATAACTGTCCTTCTGAGGAATAAGCATCTTTTAATTTCATGCCTGAAATTGCCATGTGCAATGATCTTTGAGCCCAAGAATATAAAATTTGACATTGCTTCCATTTCTTCTCCCTCTGTTTGCCAGAAAGTGGTGGGATCATTTGACATGATCTTAGTTTTTTAATGTTAAGCTTCAAACCAACTTTTAAGTGACAAGCTCAAGATCACTCTGATAAGAGAGTCAGGATTTGAATTCAAGATCTTTGATAAGAGAGTCAGGATTTGAATTCAAGATCTTTGATTGTCATACCAAATCTTTTTCCACCATATCAGTCTGTGGTCAAATGCTGCCATGTTTTGATGAAAGCATTCTCATCAAGAAGTTTTTTAATTCTGCTTACTTTTCCATCTTAGTAGTACTGTTTACATGTATAAGTTTAACTATATTTCTCCCAGAAATCTTAATTTCAGCTTTTAATTCATCTACTCCAAGAAATCAGCTATTCATAGAATCATGGGCCATCTCTATGGAATGTTGCTGTGCATGTATCCTTCTCTCCATCTTTTTTCCACTTCTAACTCCAGAAATCATAATGACTAATGCTACCATTGCAGAAAAAGATGCATCAATAAATTTCCCTGTGATCTGCATACTATCTCTGGAGTTCTTTTACCAAAATACTCCTTCCTGGCCATTACTTCCCCCTTTTAGAATGTAAGCTAAGCTCTTAAGTTTTGAGGCTCTCTTCACTATGGTATCTCCATCCTCGATACTTAATATTGTACTTGGCTCAAAGTAAAAGATTAATTGACATTTTGTTTTGTTTTGGTAGAGTTCATTATTTTATAGGATTGTGGAAAAGAGCTAGGGAAAAAAACCTAGTTATTCCTAAACCCTCCAGTCTTATATATAACAAATTTGAAGTACAGGGGAAATTAGTGTCTTGCTCAAGATCATTCTTGTGAGAGAGCCAAGACTTGAATTCAAGATCTCTGACTGTCATTCCAACACTTTTCCCATCATATCAGTCTGTGGTCAAATGCTGCCATATTTTGAGTACCTGAGAAAATTATGACAATGGCAGGAGAAAACAGAATACAGAATGAGGAAGAGAGTCTGGGGGTAGGGTGGGGTGGGAAGATACAAAAGAAAATATAATGACCTCTTTTGAAGTTTTGCTTTCCCTGGCTAAATATGGATTCAAGGGAATTGGTAAACCAGCTACCTTCACAGAAACCTGTAAAGTAATCCAGAGAAACAATGCTTTATATCAGTTATAAGAACCCTCTACAAGAAGCCAAGTAATATTCAGTTAGCCTCTTTCTCAACCTAACTCATCTGTGAAATAGGGATAAAATTTCTTACACTCACAACCTCACAGGAATGTTATGACAAAGTCACTTTGCAAACCTGGAGATATGAGCTATTGTTGTTATACGAAACACAAAGAACCAAAGAAATTTTTGTTGTTGTTGAAGGAGGAAAAGGATGAGGGGATATGGCCTTCTGGTTACAGCACCATGAACTCCAAAGCAGTCAGAGAGACCATTTGAAGTGAAAGGTTGGGTCTGCTTACTCTAAAAAGCATGAGTGGGGAGAAAGAGAAGTTTTTTTGTTTTCTAAATGACCATGTAAGAAGCATTTCTCTTCATCCCACCCGCTGTCTCCCCAGGAGGCCATGTGTACTCAAAGCTCAAACTCTAGCACAAACCATATGATTGAATTCCTCTTGTGGTGGGGATGGTTTTCTTAGGTATTTATGAAACCACTTCACAACATAAAATAAAGCTTCATAAGTCTGTCCCTTGCAAAATAATCCAGCAGCAGGGTGTGAATAGGGGGCCCTATTTAATGGAAAAGTTTGGAGAATTTGTGGAGAGAAAACTCTTTCATGAGTGGCATATGTGAATCCTTTTAGCTATAAACAACTTAATTAGTGACTAGAGAATGTGTTAGTTATTTCTATTGTTCCCCCATCCATATTTCCTGTCCAAAGGTTCATCCATTTGCTAAGAGGTTATAGAATTATAGACACATCACATCTCTGAGCTGGAATGATCATCAAGGAACATTTATCCCTACTTCTAATTGACATATAAATTCCTTATCTCAAACATCCCTGACAAGGGATGATCCTGCTTTCCCTTCAATATTTTCAGACATGGAGAAATAGACTACAATTTCCAAAGGCCATGGATAATGGACAAGAACATTTCTTTCACATCAGCATCATATTGGAGATAGGGAATCATTAATTAGCACAGATGCTAAGAAGAAGGATGCCAAAATAAAGTTTATAGGCACTACAAATCCAAAGAAATTGAAATCACTTTGACCATGGAGACTATAATGAATGGATAGTACAGTGGATAGAACGCCAGGCCTGGAGTCAGGAGGACCTGAGTTCAAATTCAACTTCAGATACTTACTAGCAATGTGTTTCTGAGCAAGTCACTTAAAACTTTTTGTCTCATTATCTTTATAAAATGAGCCAGAGAAGAAAATGACAGATCACTCCAGCATCTTTGCCAAAAAGGAAAAAAAAACAGTTGAAATCAAGGGAAGCCAGACACAATGAAATAAATCAACAATAACAATTATAATAAATAGCAATGCATTTATATACCTAGTATAGTGTGGGTGCTTAATAACTTGTGTGCTTGAATTAATTACTTAACACATTTATTGATTAATTAATTTCCAGAATATTTGAACGAAAGGCTATATCAGTATGATGATTTTTTTTTCTCTTCAAGTCAGATGAAACTGATTTCATGATAAAATCACAGAAGCTCAGTGAAGGAAAAGCACTCAGAAGGCATCTGGGCTTACATATCCTTGAATGAAAATACCTTCTCCTAGCATCTCTGACAAGTTTTTATTCACTCTCTACATGCCCAAAAATCCTTCTTCTAGGGTTCTGAAATAATATCACCATTATCACCAAAAGTACTATTGGCTTGGCATCATCTAGAGGAAGCATGACTTAAGATAATGTAAGCTACCAAATTAGTTTAAAACTGTGCTGTTTGAGTTGCCCTAAATTAAATATTATATTTACATATATAGTATATTCACCTCATAAAAATTCAAATATAGACATGATATCTAAGAAAGTCTCAAAAGTCAAAGCTGTTTTAAGCTATTTTCATAGTTTAAATCATCATATCATGTTTTAGTACTTCTTCAATATTCCTGTAGAAAACATCTAAGACTCAAGTCCCTTTTTGCTTTGAAAATAATACCCATTTCTTTAGGTGATGTCAACCCAATAATGCTATTGGTGATAATTGTGATAATATTTTAAAACTCTAGAAGGATTCCTGGGCATATAGAAGAAGGATATGAAAAATAATTATACAGAAAGAAGAAGGAAGAAGAGGAGGAAGAGGAAGGGAAGGGAGAAGGGAAAAGGAAAGAGAGGAAAAGGAGACAGAGAAGAAATTATATCTTTAAGATTTATAAAGCTTTTTATAAATATCTCATTTTATCTTCAAAACAACTCTGGGAGATAGGTACTGTTATTATACTCATTTCACAAATGAAGAAAATAAAACTAAGAAAAGTTAATTGATTTGCCAAGGATCACACAGTCTGAAGCTGGATTTAAAGCCAAGTCCTCCTGATTCCCAGCCCAGCTCTCTAACTACTATGTCACCTAAGAAAATTATTTCTTGATCCTTGGAGAAAATACTCATGTTGATTTGATCAGGAATTCATTAATTTAAAAGTTAAGAAATAACTCACATATTTCTAGTGCTTTAAGTTTAAAAAGTTTCCCTCACAAAAGTCTTGTGAGGTAGGTTTTAGGAACATCATTATCCTATTTACATGTAAATAAACTGAAGCCAAATAATGCTGCTAGAAAGTAGTAGTAGAAGAGACCTTATAGATCATCAGGTTCAACTCCTTTATTTGAAAGATAATAAAACTGAAGCCCAGGACAAAAAAATAAAATAAAATAAAATAAAAGACTTGTTCATAGTCATAAAGCTGGTTAATATTTTCTCTTGCTGCCTTGTTGCTGATGCAACACATCTTTCTGTTTCCTTTCCAGGCATTGCTTTAGTAAATGGGCTTTCTTTCTTCTTCCTCCTCCTCCTTCTTCTCTTTGCCACACTGGACATATAATCCTGACATGACTTTTCAATTAGACCAGTCCTGAGCTACAGAGAAACAGGAAACCACTCTCAACCTCAAGCCCATTCAGACACAGGAAACCAGGGAGAGACAGCAGCAGGCAACAGCAGTTTCATCAGCATTAGTCAGACCAAGACTAAAGTGACTTTTACAAAAGGCACCAAGTTCTTTCTTACCTTCATTTCTCTGGTCCCAGGCTTGGCAACCCTTGCAAGCCAAAAGGCTAGTTTTTCAAGGTTTAGAAGCTACCCTCTTGTTCCATGGAACAGGAATTGTGTTCAAGACAAATAACAATGAATTTTGACTACATTCTGTAAATTGCAAATTTTGTGACTTTGAGTCACCCTTTGGGTCTCAATTTTCTCACCTGTGAAATGAGGTTGCTGGACTAGATAATCTTAAAAGTATCTTCCACTGGGGCAGCTAGGTGGTGCAGTGGATAGAGCACCAGCCCTGAAGTCAGGAGGAACTGAGTTCAAATCTGGTCTCAGACACGTAACAGCTGTGTGACCCTGGGCAAGTCACTTAACCCCCATTGCCTCAGCAAAAAAAAAAAAAAAAAAAAAATCTTCCACCTTTAAAATAATTATTATATTATGAACTTTACCAAGTGACTTAATAATGATAAAGGATATTCAGTCCTTCAAACTGCTTTTTTTCCAAAAAAAATTATTTAAGATCAAATGAGACATAAGAATTCAAGCCACTCTTCAATAAATAAGTGGTCAAGGGATATGAACAGACAATTTTCAGATGATGAAATTAAAACCATCTCTAGTCATATGAAAAGTTGCTCCAAATCACTATTGATCAGAGAAATGCAAATTAAGACAACTCTGAGGTACCACTACACACCTGTCAGATTGGCTAAAATGACAGGAAAAGATAACAATGAATGCTGGAGGGGATGTGGGAAAGCTGGGACACTAATACATTGTTGGTGGAACTGTGAACGGATCCAACCATTCTGGAGAGCAATTTGGAGCTATGCTCAAAAAGTTATCAAATTGTGCATACCCTTTGACCCAACAGTGTTTCTATTGGACCTATATCCCAAAGAGATCTTAGAAGAGGGAAAGGGACCCACATGTGCAAGAATGTTTGTGGCAGCCCTTTTTGTAGTAGCTAGAAACTGGAAACTGAAGGGATGCCCATCAATTGGAGAGTGGCTGAATAAATTATGGTATATGAATGTTATGGAATATTATTGCTCTGTAAGAAACGACCAGCAGGACGATTTCAGAGAGGCCTGGAGAGACTTGCATGAACTGATGCTGAGTGAAACAAGCAGAACCAGGAGATCATTATACACAGCAACAACAATATTACATGATGATCAATCCTGACGGACATGGCTCTCTGTAACAAAGAATTGTCTTAAACCAGTTCCAATTGTTCACTGAAGAAGACCATATACACCCAGAGAGAGGGATATGAAATATGGACCACAACATAACATTTTCATGCTCTCTATTGACATTTGCTTGCATTGTGTTTCCTTTCTCTGATTTTCTTTTTTTTTTCTTGTAGATAGGATTTTTCTTGCACAACTTGTCAAGTATTTCAACATTATTAACATGTAGTGGACTTCCTGCCATCTAGGGGAGGAGAAGGGACTGGGGGTAAAATTTATAATGGAAAGCTTTGTAAAGATCACTGCTGGGGAACTACCCATACATATGTTATACAAATAAAAAGCTTTAATTAAAAAAAAAAAAAGATCAAATGAGACACCATATTAAAGAATTTTATAGCCCAAAAGGCACTATTTGATTGTTATTATTGTTGTTGCTTGTATCTTAAGCTTTCTATCTCTCTGAAAACTCTGCTCACTCTTTTTTTGGGATATTCATCAAAATTGAATCACAGGATTTACTTCTGGAAGGGGCATTAGAAGCCATCTTGGTCAATCCTCTCCCCTTTGCTTTATTGAAGGTAGGGTAATTTGTCCCAGGTCACATAGCAAGTTAATAGTTAATCCAAAACTCAAACTCAAGTCTTCTAACTCTGAATTCAAGGCTCTGTCTAATAGACTGAAGTCCCTTGAGGGCAAGAACACTGACTTATTTAAACTTTGAATCTCTCTCCACACACCATCAGTATTCAATAAACGTTTGATCTATTGCATTATTTTGTGCTGTGGTTAGCTAAGCTTTGCTATGCTGTGTTTAATTTTGTCCTATTTGATTATATTGTATTATATTGGTGAAAGCAATGTGGAGTAATGAATAGAAAGCAGGAAGACTAAGCACAAATCTCATCTCTGACACATATGGGCTATGTAACTCTGAACAAGTTGTTTAACCATCCCATGCTTACATGACTAAAGATTGCAAAGAAAATGTTGGCTTGCATTGGTAGAAGGAGATCCATACCAAGGAAACCTCTAATTACAAATCTAGTTCTTATCCCTATCCTAGCTTATTTTTATTATATTGTATTGCATTGCATTATATTTGCTGTGTCTAACTGTGTTTGCCAAAAAACCTATACTATGTAGAAGAAAATCAAAAGTGAGTCCATGGAATAAGCTTTAGCTATGGTTATTTTCCCTGTAAAAATATAAAGAAGAAATAGGAAACCACTCTATAGGTTTAGGTAGAGAAAAAAAGAGGAAAAATTGCTTCATTTTTCTTTCATGAAAATTTTCAAAAAACCCTGAATCACAAATCTGGCTAAAACAAGAAAGTCCATAAGAGATATCACTGCTCTGGATACAAGAATCTGTTCACATTTCATCGGATGAGGGTTTCTGAATGATTTGCTCAGAAACAACTTGAGAGAAATCCTCTCTCTTTTTTAACTATAAGAATGAAATTTCATTTAAAAAAGAAAAAAAGGGGTAAGTATAGTAGGATTTTTTGAGGAGAGAAGAACTGGAGATAATATATACACATATGTGTATATATAGGCATACACACATATGTGTACATATATACATGCATATAAATACATATTCCTTATGCTGTTGTATGTATTTGTATGTATATTTCTTCCTGAAATGCTATAGCCATGGATCTTTAATGAAGAAAAGCTGTTGAGTGTGAGCTGTAAATCTTTGTGAAAAGTAATATGACTGTGGGTCATGGGTGGGATTGGTTAAATACCTTCCATATTGTCTTTCCTCTCTACTAAAAGCACTGGGACCAATATACATTGCCTCAATTCTAAAGACATATGGTTTCCTTTTTTGAAAAAAGTATGAAGAGAAGGAAGGAAGGGAGGGAGGAAGGAAGGAAGGAAGGAAGGAAGGAAGGAAGGAAGGAAGGAAGGAAGGAAGGAAGGAAGGAAGGAAGGAAGGGAGGGAGGGAGGGAGGAAAAAGGAGAAGTGAGGGAAAGAAGGAAAAATAAAAAAGGAAAGAATGAAGAAAGTAAAAGAAAAAGGGGAAAAGAAAGAAAGGAAATAAGAAAAGAAGGGGAAAGAGAAAGAAAGGAAAGAAAGAGGAAAGGAAAATAGAGGAAGGGAGGAAAAAAGAGAGAAGTGATTAAAAAGAAGGATAGGACAAAGAGAGAGAGAGGAAAGAAAAGGAGGAAAGAATGAAGTAAGAAAAGAAGGAAAAAATGGAAGGAGAGAGGAAGGAAGGGAGGAAGAAATAAAGAGGGAAGGGAAGAAGCAAAAAAGAAGGAATGGAGAAAAGAAAGGAGGAAAAAGGTATGGATGGAGGAAGAAAGAAAGGAAAGAAATGAGGAAGAAAAAGGAAGGGATAAGAGGAGAAAGGAAGGAAAGAAGGGTGGAAGAATAAAGGAGAGAATAAGGACAAAAAGGGAGAAAGTAAAGAAGGGATGAAGAAAAACAGGATGGAAAGAACAAATGAATGAAGGAAGAAGGAAAGAAGAAGGAAAGAAGGGAGAGAGGGACAGAGTGCAGAAGGAAGGGAGGGAAGGAAGGAAAAAAGAATAAAAGGGATAAAGGAAGGGATTTGAAGGACATATGTATAGTTGACAATAAGTAATAAATTAACCAGTCAAGAATATTGATATGATTCTTGCACTCAAAGGTAAAAAAGCAGTGGGACTTGAATTCAGGTTTTGTGACTCACATTTCAGCAGTCTTTCAACCAAGATACAAACTCATATTTTTTAGCATCTTTTCTGTACTTCTTTATTTGATTATTTAATTATTGAATAATCATTGATTAATCACCCATTCTGCTCTAAGTATACAGACAAGACAACATGCAAGGCAGTGTAAGACTAGTAAGTGTAAGATAAAGGTTGGCCTGGGAATCACAAATGGCTGGTCAGGTTCTGCCTCTGACATGCATGCACTGCTGTATAACACTAGTGAAGTCACTCAGTCTCTCAATATTCCTCTAAGAATAAAATTTGTAAAACAGTTGATATGCATGGGAGAACAATTTTCTTTCCCAAAGAGTTTCCTAAACTAAGGAAATTGTGTCTAGGTAGAAAAAAATGCCAGAAACTATAGTGAATACCAGAACTACAAAGACAAATCAAAAAGTAGTCCCTGCCCTTTGAATCAATGAGGGATATAAAGGCAAGGGAAGTAGAGATTGGGAGAGGAGTAGTGGGAAATGGGACAAGATAGATTATAAATAAGTAAATGCTGAATATGTGCAATGCAGAGAGGTAGGATAATACTGAGTGGGAGGAGAGAGAACACTAGATTTGGAATCTAAGATCTTACTTTCAAATCTCTTCTCTACCCAATATTTTTATTTGTGTGACCCTAAGTAAGTCATTGAAGCCTTCATTTTCTTATCTGAAAGAAAAGGAGGTATGGAGTAGATGGGCTCTAATGACCCATATAGTTCCAAATCTATGATCCTGTGATCAAAAATACAAAAGTATTTCTGAGGGGTAAGAGCAATAACTGGGGACGTGCAGGTTAGGCTTTGTATATATAGAAGGTAGTCATTGATGCGAGCCTTGCAGGAAACTGGAGATGCCCAGAAGCAGATATGAGAAGGGACATTAGTTTGGGCAATGGAACAGATGTGGATAATGGAGCACTGTGGAAGGGGAATGAGCAATAGGCCTCTTTGACCAGAAGGGAATTAATTCCATGATATGAATTAATGTGAAAGTAGCTGATAAAAATTAGTTAGAGTCAGAATTTTCAGGGCATTAAATAACAAATAAAGGAGATTGCTTTTTATTCCACAGACAATAGGGAGCCACTCCTCAGCCCATCACTGGAAAGTGGAACAAGTATTCTATATGTTTTGCAGATGGGGAAACCAAGGCCCTGAAAGGTTAAATAACTGGCCTAAGGTCCTACATTCAGTAAGTGAAAATGTCAATAATCAATTTACTACAATTACAATGCTTTTCCTACTACATTATCCCGCTTCTATAAATGATTATTTTTAAAAGCTTGCCTATATTATCTACTCTTATGGAGATACTCCTTACTTTTCTTTGGTCTTCTCAGTTATAATCAGACAAATCACCTTCGCAATCTATTAAATCATTCTTGGAAAATAAAATATAATTTTCTAAATATGTATCTGAAAGAAGTTTTCCCTTCACCCACAAAAAAAATCATCTCTAGGTTCTGTAATCCTGAGATTAATAATGATGATTTTTAAATTTTCATTTCCCACTATTTTTATAATATGTATGCTACATGGAATGTTATTATTCAATAAGAAATGAATTTCAGAAAAAACATGAACTGATGCTAAGTTCATGAACTTTATAAGTAAGCAGAACTAAGAAACTCTGCACGTAGTAACAGCAACATTGTGAAATGAGCAACTATAATACACCTAGCTCTTCTCAGCAGTGCCGTGATCCAAGACAATTCCAATAGACTTGGCTTCTTTATTTATTTGGGTTATGTGTTGCATCGTTTGTTTGATTATTTATTTATTTGTTACTTTGTTTATTTTGTTGGTGAGGCAATTGGGGTACTTTGTCCAGGTCACTGTGCTCTATCCACTGAGCCATCTAGCTGCCACAATTCCAATAGAATTAGAATGAAAAATGCCATCCACATCCAGAGAAGAAATTATACACAGAGTACAAATCAAAACACCATTTTCCTTTTTAAATTTTTTTGGTTTTTTTTTCTAGTGTTTTTTTCCCTTTTCTTCTGATTTTTCTTTCACAACATGACTAACGTGGAAATATATTTAATATGATTGTATGTGTATGGCCAATATCTGTTTACTGTCTTGAGGAGAAGGGATGGAAGGAAAAAATTTGGATCTTAAAATCTTACCAAAATGAATTTTGAAAACTATCTTTATATGCAATTGGGGAAAATACTATAAGTGATAAAATTTTTAATAATTTACTTGTTAATTATAATCTTATTTTACCTCATAACTTCAAGAGGTAGGCATTATCATTATGTCCATTTTACAAAGAAATTAAAGTAATTTAATTAGAGATTAAATGCCTTGTTTAAGATCATACAGGCAGTAAGCATCTAAGTTCAAATTTAAACTCCTGTCTTTGTAACTGAGTTCAGGGCTCTATCCACTATGCAACGTTGAAACCCTCTGAACTTTTATCTGAGTGGAAAAAAATTATCTTACAAGATAATGTTTCTGTTGTAGCTGAGGCAGGGATGGAACCAAATAGAGAACAATGTTGCAGTGGTCGGAGCACTGATTTGAAAACCCTTTTTGAGCTCAAGGTCTACTGTAAGTGACCTTGGACTTGACTTTGGGCAAGTCATTTAATCTTTCCGAACCTCAGTTTCTTCGTATATAAAATGAAGATAATATTTCAACCATTTTCCTTACAGAATTATTATGAAGAAAGTCAAGTCAGTAACAATTTAGTAAATGCTTGCTATGTGCTTCTCACTGTTAAGCTCTAGGTATATAAATAAAGGCAAAGACAATCCCTGATCTTAAGGACTTTAGGGTTTAGTGGGGAAGACTACATGTAAGCAATCATATATAAACAAAATATAGAGAGAACAAATTGGAGAAAACTTAAGAGGGAAGATGCTAATATTATTAGGTGTGATCAGAAAGACTTCTTGCAGAACACAGGATTTTACATAAGATGTTTTCTAAGAATGCAAGAGATGAGAAAGGAGAGAGAAAATTCCAGACACTTCCTAGCTGGGTGACCCTGGGCAAGTCACTTAACCTCAACTGTCTAAGCAAAAAAAAAAAGAAAGAAAGAAAGAAAGAAAGAAAGAAAGAAAGAAAGAAAGAAAGAAAGAAAGAAA
>JAJPUD010000769.1:454354-472185 GCA_023553655.1 Myrmecobius fasciatus | reverse complement strand
AAAGAAAGAAAGAAAGAAAGAAAGAAAGAAAGAAAGAAAGAAAGAAATTCCAGGCATGTGGGATAGCCACTAAAAATGCAAAAAGCAAGGAGTGTGAGTATTTTGTCTGAGAAACAGCATTGTCACAGAATTATCTATTAAATATAGAAGAGTAAGGTATAGGAAAATCACAAAGGCAAGAGGGGGCCAATTCATGAAAGGTTTTAAAAGCCAAACAGAAAATTTTATATTTGATCCTAAAAGTTATAGGAAATCACTGGAATTTATTGAATGGAGGAAGAGGGAAACATGGTTAGAAATATAAAACAGAATCAATTATATATGAGTACAGCTTTGCCAGAACTTTGATTGTGTCTGTTTATATAATTAATACAGACACGCAATAAATATATATTATATATGTAGTACATAGTAACAATGACTGTAAATATGTCTTTATTTGTATATGTGTAAATATATATAATAATGCCCACACATATATAATGTAGCTAATAATGGTAAGACATAGTTTCATCCTAATAGTCTGTCTCACTAGGTAGGTTCAGAGACTGTGAAGACAAAATTCAGAGCTATAACTTAGAATTTTTACACCTAAAACAAATTCAATTGAGAAAGACAGGCAACATGAAATAGTAGAAGAAAAGAAAACTAAACATTGGAACTGAAGGAAAAGGGCCCTTTTCCAAAGAGCCAAAAAGTCACAGCCTCTTGGAGGGTGAGGAAGGGGAAATTGGACCCTAAAAGAGTGGAGCCTTAGAAATGGGGCCCTGGGGGCAGTGTTCCATGATTATTCATGAAATCTAGTAGTGCAGCAAGACTGAATGAGCATAATAAAAGGTAAGGCGTGGGAACCTTGGTCACTACCCAGAGAAAGAGAATCATGCTCCCTCCCTATTTTCAGACACCCTGGAGGAAAAGTCCTGGTCACCTCAAATTAGTTGAAGCTCTAAGAAAAATCAAACTGGACTTTAATGCTTTAAGAGATGCTAGAGAACAACTTTTAAAAATCCTCTCAGTGGGAAAATCTTTCATCTTAAATTCTCAATTTAAAAAAAAAATGAAAAAGGAGTTTTTAGGTTTCTCATGAAACTTGGAACTCACTATTTTGGGAGGTGATACTCCTGAAAAAAAAAAAATGGGTGGGCAGAGATCAATGTCCCTGTCAACTTTGTGTCACTTTTTGCTGGAAATCTTAGCAAACCTCATAGAAGAGGGTGGTCTTCCACCTCTAAGTTCAATGCTTTTTTCCAACCCCTTGAAGAAAACAAATTATCAGCAGGCTATTAACATCTAGATCTTTGCTTTATTCTCCTATTGAATTACTTCCCTGATTTCTAGACTTTCTCTTCTCATGTCAGACCACAATGTCATAGCTCTTTGGCTTGGAAAAGGGAAGGTTCTATGTTCCAAAGTGACGAGTCATGGCACAGGGTGTGAGGGAAGAGGCCCTTCCTTAAACCAAGTAACTGGAAATGACCAAAGCTCTGATGTTGTGGTCGGACATGGGAGCAGCCATTAGAAAATTCAAAGAAGCAATCCCCTAGGAGAATAAATCATACATCTAAAAAGATGATGTCCTGGTAGTAATTTGTTTTCCTCCAGGATTAGACTAGGAATTGGGCTTGAAGGGAAAAGATAATAGATTTGAATTCGGGCTGTTTTAACTTTATTACCTTGGGCAAGTCCTTTACCTCTCTGACTCTTAATTTCCTTATTTGTAAAATGATAGATTTCAGCTAAATCCAGACTTCATCTTTTTTTTATATCCCAAACTCCTTTTGTAGACTGATGAAATCTATGGACCATTCTCAAAATAATGTTTTTAAATGCACAAAATAAAGCACATAAGATTAAAAAGTAAACCAATAATATTGAAATAAAGTTATATATGTGCATCACATGGGTATGTATGCATATTTATGTATATATATATATGTGTGTATATATAGATGTATATACATATATATGCAAAATAGATAAATGATAGATAGATAGACAGTTCATGGACTCCAAGTGAATAGCTTCTGCCTAAATGATGTAACCTAATTCCTAAATATATATCACCAAGCCTCAGTTTCCTCTTTTGCAAAAGGAAGATGAGAAATACTTGGACTATTTTTCCTCATACTCTTGTTGCGAACACACTTTTTTAAATGACTATAAAGTATTTGTCATTAACAAAACACTGCACATCTATAGCTAGAATTGTTTGTCACAATGGCCTTCTTCAGGTGCTATCTATTCTATTTTAGGAATCTTTTCATTTTGTAGAGTTTTCATTGTGGGAGATTATTTTTTTTTTGGAAAAAAAAAGTTGCCTTGTTAATAAAATGCCTCAATTTTAAAAGTTTGTTCAGCAGCGTTTGTCTCTTAATATGTGTCAACTTCTGTTTGTATCATTTGATGTGGGATGCTATATTAATTATTCATTTTTACAGAATGGAAATTAATTATTGTGCATGAAATCCTAAACACATATGGCCACAGTGCCAGTTGGATGGGCCCCCTGCTAGGTTTTCAAGATTCACATTCAGAGGTAGTGTGTTGTCTTCCAAGCCAAGACCTCCTAAGGGTTCCAACATATATATATGTATCCAAAAAAACTGGCAATTTCCTTCTCATTATGTATTTGAACCAGCTTTTATGATGCCTTGATTTTACCACCTGATGACACCATACTCTTGTCCCGAATCTTCTCTGGCTGGGAGGAATGTCAGCTATCTATCACTGTAACCAGGGTCCTTTTGGAAATCCTTAACCGGATTGTCCTTTTCTCCCAAATCTGTCTGGTTGTTTACAGGAGGCAACATTAACCTCTTTTCCTTAGCTCCTTCCAAATGCCTTACGATGGGAAGCACTGACTGGTACTAATTAATTTCAGGGGTCAGTTGTGAATGATTGGTTTGTTATGGTCAAGGTATGCATTATACATGAGCAAGAAAGCCTGCTGAGATGGATGTTCAATCACTCAGGGAAAATTAAATGAGAAATCTAAATTCAAATAACAATAATTATGTTGACTCACAATTCTATAGCATTTTGTGCTTTAGAACGTGCTTTTCTGTGAGGGAATTAGCACGATAGTTATTATCCCCATTTTCCAGATAAGAAAAGTGAGGTTCAGAGGATATTGTTTATATTTTAAACTCCGTAGTAGAGGATCCTAGATTTGGAAAGACTCTGAGAAATGTACTTGTATCTTGGTCCATACAAGTTTGAGCAAAGTTACTGAAATCCAAAGCCAGACAGGTATCATTTAGTTCAATTCCTCATTTTATATATGAGGAAACTGTGGTCTAGAGAAGTGAAGCCTTGTGCTCAAGATCACATAGATCAGAAATAATAAGACCTAGATTTAAAATACAGTCCTCTAATCTTGGAATTTTTCTACTCTATGCTCTTCCAATATAATAAAGGGATTAGGATATTTTTTTACTCTCAAAAGTATATTTCAGAGACAAATGTATCCAATGATAATTTGCTCTTTGTACTCTTTCAACAATATTTACAGCTTTGTCCTTGCTTCCAGTTTTCATAAATTCAATAATAATAATAACAACAACATATTTATTTTTACACTTTAAGACTTGGAAAGTATCTCCTAATAGCCCTAGGGAATTCAAGGTTTAGAGAGAAGCAATTAGATCATAGTCACACAGCTGGTATCAACATGTGGATCCAAAGCCAGGTCTACTGAATCCCAATCCAGGCCCCTCTCTCTATTGCTATGAACTTTATATCATTTGTCCTTAATCAAATAGAAAGGTAGAATAACCAAGTTTTCAGGGGGGGAAAGCAGTTTATCTCTCCAAAACTTTATTTTAGACACCAGAATAATTTTATGCATTAACACTAATTGCACAATGATATTCACTAGATTGGTGCTTAGCACAAAAAGATAAATATGACAGAGTCCCTATCCTCAAGAACTATATAATATAGAAGGAAAAATAAGAAATTTATCCATATCTATAGTACAAATTTGGTACATGAAATGAAGCATTGTGTAGAAGAAAAAGAAACACTGGTTGGGAATCAAATACTGCCTCTGCTATTTACAACTATGAAGAAATTTGAATTCTGATGCTACCACTTACTATAGCATTTTGGGGGAAGTCACTGAACCTCCTAATCCTTGGCAAATAGATGTCACAGTGGAAAAGAAGGTGTGAGTTCAAATCTAGACTCAGATATTTACTAGCTGTGTAACTTAGGCAAATCACTTAACCCTATTGGTCTGTTTCCTCATCTATAGAATGAGTTGTAAAAGAAAATGACAAACCCTTCAGTATCTTAGCCAAGAAAACCCCAAATGGGGTCATAAAAAAGCAGATGTGATTGACTAAACAAAAGCCACAGTTTCCTTATATGTAAAGTTTAGCTTGGGCATAAATTTCTTCAAATATAAAATGAGAGATTTAGTGCCATGAACATGGAAGATACAAAATAAATTGTTTAAATTGAAATGTGTTTGTTGAGTTGTATATATAATCTCTAAAGTCCATTCTAGCTCAAAATCCTATTACATAAGATACAAAGAACTAGAGGATAACAGAATGAGAAGTCACTTCTCTCTGGGGATGTCAAAGGAAGGATGTCTACACTGAGTAGGTGACATTTGATCTGAGCCTTTGAAGAAAAACTAGAATATAAACTGATAGAGATGATGGAGGAGGGTTAGGGAACAAAGGCATGAAGGGTGGAAAGTACAAGATGTGCTTGGTGAATGGCACAGAAATTGCTTTAGTTGTAACACAGGCCATGAGAAGAGGAGTAATGTGAGATAATGCCAGAAAGGTAGGCAGGAGCCAGATTGTAGATGTTAATTGGCTCAAAAATCCTTACTGTGCCTAGGGAAAGAAGCTATTGTGTATCTCAGAAAGATTTATATTGGAGATGGTCTGAAAAAAAAAAAAAAGAAACAACCTTCACATTTGTGAAGTGCTTCACTGTTACCAAGTACTATACATAAATACTAGCTCCTTTGATTATTATGATAGCCTTGTGAAGTAGGAAGAAAAGAAATTGTCTGCATTTTATAGGTCAAGCAACTGAACATCAGAGGGGTGATGCAACTTGGTCATACATTCATCTAGTGTTAGACACTGGACTCAAACATGTCTTCTGACTCCTAGCTCATTGCATCTTCTACTTCATTTTGTGTGCATAACTATCAGATTAATACCTAGATTAATTCCTAAACTGACACTGGAAGTTTAAGGAAACTATTTGAGGCATATCATATAACACAATAATTTTTGTAGGAATTTTTTTTCATTTTGGCGGGAGAAAATTTAGATATTTTACAAAAAGTCTTAGTGAATGAATCCTCATCTTACACATCTATGGAATTCTATAAGATCTGGACCAGTTAGCTTGAGTAGGTTAGTATGCACATAGAAATCATATGGGATCACCCAAACATCAAGTAAAACTCATTTTTCTGCAGACCCACCAACCAGATATTGTATTGATAACCTAGCCTCAAGACCTGACTGTCTCTTACATTCTTAGATTCCATTTTTTCTATTTTCCTCTATGAGCTATTTCACCATAATTCTATGGGTAAAGCATTTTGTGTACTTTAATCATACATAAATGTGAACTATTATTATCATTTAAAATGGTAATGGGGAAAATTAAGATGTTCCTAGCAATCTGCTCTAGCTAAAATATTCTCCAAAAGATCATGAGTGGAATTGATAAAAGCTGCTCTAACCACTTCCAAGAACACATAAGCTCAGCATGGATGGACTTTGAGATGATATAACAATTCATTGGTCTCCTCTATTGGCAGCAGAGGGAAGGGTTACATAAAAGATAATAGGCTACTGAGCCAGGAAAAGTGACCCATTTATCAGACATTTTAAAAGTCACTTGAATCTATTGTTCTATTTCCATCGGTTGATCATGAGAACTCTGTAGGTTTTCTTTCTGGGACTTCCTATGAGAAAAGGAGAAAGAGTGGTAAGTACCTTCATCCCATCCCCATTTGGTAGTGATGGTGGTTGCTAACAAATGGTAGTATGAACTTTCAAGGGGACCCTGAACCTAGGGTCCTTCTGTTTGTATTGCTTTCCCTGAGCATAGATGACTGAACCACAGTCCTTAGTTAGGTTCTTCCAGATTTGGAGCCAACTTCATCAATTCAAGTTGTTTGGAGCTCTAGGTCCTTCAGTCAGAGTTGACATGGCAACAGGTGTTTTCTTCTTCTCAGAGAAGAGAAAGTAGGAATATGAGCCTAAGACATATACTGATTTGCTAGAAGATATAAACACTGAGGGAGTTGTTCAGATACTGAAGATCTGAAATAAATATAAAACAGCTAGAGTCAGCAGATTCTTCTACATTTGAAAAGTTTCTTCCCAAAGTCCTTCTCACCCTTCAGGGACCTTTCTCTAAAATAAATAAGTGAATAAAAAGTCTAAAACTGACTATTCTCTTACACAGCTGGAAACTAAAAGAACGAGGACCTCTACCCTTCCAAGTTGTCACTAGTTCTGCCCCTCACACAGGCATGGAGCATCCAGTCATTTTCAACCAATGAAAAGTGTCCTTTGTAAATGTACTTGAGCCCTGGGTTACATTTAAAATGGTTGAAAGTTTGATAATATAAGTAAATATTGACCTCCCAGAAGAACACTTTAGGAATCATGTTGTCAATGTTTCATGTTCTAAGATTTGTTAATTTATACACATGATTCTCTTATATATAAAAAGTTTCATTTATGCAGAAGAATAAAAAGCTATATTATACTCAATGCACATGGAACATCATTCCATTTGTGATCACCCAGACTTAAACAAAACCTATACTTTATTAAGTGATTTTTCTCTGAATTGTTGGGTATGGGGATAAAGAGCCAAATGCATAAGAAACAAAAACCTGAAACCTTCCTTTAGAGAAGAGCTTCTTAAACTTTATTCCATTTGCAACCCCTTTCATTCACCAGAGATTTTTTTTTACATAACCTCAGTTATATAGGTATATAAAAAGGTATACAAATCAATCATTCACTGATAGTAAATCACAATCACAACCCCCACATTCAATTATGCAACTCCATATGAAGTTGCAACCCACAGTTTAAGAAGCTTTGCTTTATAGAACAGCCTTCTGTACTACTGAATTCAATGCCTTTCCCAGCTACAAACTAGAGTTTCAAAATGGAAGAAAGTGCCCCTAGTTCAACTGGGCTAATGCTACTCTATTGGTATAGTATTATTTCTCAGATTTCCCTGTGACTCTTTTCATCTGTCATGCTGTTGATTTTGGTTTTTCCTGGATTTGTGTTGAGACTACCTTGGCTCTAGTTCTGCTTTCAACACTTAATGACTGTGGAAACTTTAAACAAGTCACTTTTATGCTCTCAGCTTCATCTGGGAAATGGGTATGCTAGTGCTTTCACTCAACACCTTGCAGGGTTTATAGTATGGACTTTGTTCCCCAAAAGGGATGGAAGGGTCTTAGGAATGAATTTCTCATTACTCAAACACAAATATTACCACTAAGGATGAAAAGTAAAAGTTCTTTAAAAAGATTGATGTGAATGACCAGGAAACAGGAAAATTAGAATCAAAGATTTAGAAAGGGAAAGAATCTTACATTTTATCAAGTCTAAATATATCATTATACAAATAAGGAAAATGAGGCCCTCAAAGATGATAGCGATAGAGCAGAAAAGGATATAAGAAATTATCTCATCTAATTTCTACATTTTACAGTTGAGAAAACTAAGAACTAAAGAGGTAAATTAAATTACCCAATGATTCATTTAACTTATACAAAGATACTTAGAGAGATGAGATTTGAACCCAAGATTTCTGATTATTCTATTGATCTATTGATCTATTCTGATTGTATTATATCATCTCTTAAGAAAGTATTTTATACAATTCAGTATTTAAATTATATTCAAATTATTATATCTTATTATTATATCTTATTAATATTATTATTATATCTTATTAAATCAAATTTTTTTGTTTGGGGTTTTTTTGCTGAGGAAATTGAGGTTAAGTGACTTACCCAAGGTCACACAGCTAGGAAATGTTAATTGTCTGAGAACAAATTTGAACTCAGGTCCTCCTGACTTCAGAACTGGTGCTCTAACCACTGCTCCAACTAGTTGCACCATAAATCAATTTTTTATTCACCACTCAAGTTTGCATGATTTGATATTATTTCCTTTATTGATTACTAATTGATTATATCATGGCCTATTAACAACATTTATAAAGTGACCTGCAGTTTATCTAGAGTTCTTTCTACTTTATATTATGATAAATTTCATAACTATATCATTGATATTTTAATGAGAACAAAATTAAATTCCTTCAAAAATCTGCTTAGTAATACAGACATATTCATATGTGCATATATAATCTAATTTTTATAGATCTTTGATAACTTCTTTTTCTTTATAGTTCTTTCCATTTTAATAATATTCTAAAATTGGGGGGTTGAAATTTCTTGTTATTAATGACTCAGATGATCTCTCTCAGTTCATTCTTCTAAATCTGTATCTAAATATTTGTAGTTGATTGATTTCATTCTATAACATCTACTGCCTCTATATGGTTTTGCCTTCAATTATCAAAAATTAATAGTTTCTATAAACTTTTTTATTCAGATTTTCATAGCTTTCTCAATGTTGTTGACTTTTATTATAAATTCTATTTGTTCTGTCTCATTATAGATACTAGCTTTTTCTTTTAAAACACCAGATCTTTCTTCATATTTTCAAGTATTTATTTTTGCAATTTAGTGCAATTTTTCAAGATATAGTTTCATTTCTTGATTCTTTCATTAAGTTAATATTTTTTTTTGTTTGGAAGACTTTTCTAAGGAATATTTTAATCTATATTACTTTGCATTATGTTTGAGGATTTTTTAAGAATTTCATTTGTTTTTTGTTCCTTGTTCAATTTTTGTTTTCTTTTTTTCTTATCTTGAAACTAATCTCTTCTAAGTTTCTCTGGACAGTTCTTTTCTTTTCTTGTATGTACTTATGTATATATATATATATATATATGTATATATGCATGTTTTAAATGTTTTGTTAATGTTTATTATTATTGTTATAATTATGCCATATTATTATAATAGTGTTATTAATTTTAAATTATGTTTTAAATTATGTATTTATAATTTAGAAATGAACACATTTACACGCATATACATGTACTGTGCATACAAATATATACAAAACTTTTTAGGAACAATTCAATATATCCATTCAGAACTGCGGGGATGAATTCTTTGAAATGTCTCACTTCTCTTCTATCTTGGCAGAATTTATGAATGTGTCTGTGCTAATTTTCCCAAAAAGCAAAGAAGAAAAACTTCAAATTCTTGATCTATGAACTTGACTTTCATTCCTAGCTAAATATTAATTCTTATTATGAGGGATGATTTGTGGCCATTTAAAAACAGTAGCATTTACTAAAAGTTATTCTGTCATAAATTAGCACATATCATTCAAGACTAATGTTAGATGAAAATGCAGCCACAAACATAGTATACTTCAGTAAAACATTTGATGTTCTTTATATCATCTTCTTTGAAAAGATAAGAAAGATATCAGCTAGATGATAATATAGTTAGATCTTTTGGAAATTAATTGGATAATGGAATCAGAAGATTATTGATTGATGGATATATTTCATGTCAAAAGAAAAGTCTATGAGTGTGCCAAGAATATATCATTGCTTCAAGTCAAGTCAATAAGCAATTAATAAGCACCTTCTATAAACAAAGCACCATGCTAAGAGCTGTCATTTTTTAAGTCCCTGATTTCAAGCAGTTTAATGAGTTCTGCTTAATTCAATATTTTATTAGTTACATGGACTAAGGAATATCATGAAAAAAGCAGCATGGCATAGTTATTAACTTTCTAAATTATGTGAATATGCAATGAATAACACATTCTATGACAAAGTCAGCAGCTACAAGATTGTTGACAGGCTAGATTGATGGGATGAATATGACAAGATGGAATTTTATATGGATAAATGTAAAATTCTTTCTTGGGTTCAAAAAATCCACTGTGCAAATTGTATAGTTACTCCAGCATGGAAGAAGGAATGGCTAAACAACTGTGTGTGAATAAATATTTGGGTTCTTTGATAGATTACAGGTCAATATAAATGTTCTAATGAGGTAGTTATAAAACTTAATGGGATCTGTGATAGTATTTGGAGAGGTATAATGTCCAGAATGAGAATGGTGTTAATACTGTTTTACTTTGCCCTAGATAGATCACATCTAGATAATTATGCATCACATTTTAAAGAGACTGACAAGCTGGAGAGAGTTCAGAGAAAGGTGAATGAAAATAATGAAAGGACTATAGACTGACTATAGTCATTCAATGATCAGCTGTAGGATTTAGGGTTCTGTGCCTTAGACAAGAGAAAACATAAGTTATATTAACTATCTTTAAAGATTCAATGGGGAGCAGTATTAATGTTCTTCATTTTGATCCCATAAATCAGAACTAGAGAAAAAAGTTACAAAAAGAGTGATTTTAAAGGGACATAAGGAAAAGTTTTCTATAAAACAATTAACAATATTACAGTGAAAATGTTTGAGTGACTTGCCCATAGACAAAGAGTTAAGTGTCACAGTCAGGAAATGATGAGTTGTTAAAGTCAATCATATATATCTATATAAACTATAAACCAATGCTATGTAAAAGTGGAATGGGATGCCTTTGAAAGTAAAAGTTCTTTATGAGAAGTCTTTAGACAAATTTTAGATGATTACTATTTGAGGTTATTATGTAAGTTTTCTGGTTCAAATAGAGCTTGGTCTAACTGACCTTGGATTTTCCCCTTCAATTCTATTTAAGGGAAGTTCCCAAAATAAGACTTCAACAAAATCCGAAGGTCTGCAGACGCTAAAAGCCAGTGATTTTTGAAAGGTAGAAAGTAAATCCTTTAGATGCAAAATAGACATTCTTCTATTCTAGAAAGGTGGAAGATTTAAATACCTTAATTATACATGAACACAATGAACCTAATACTAGGACTTAAACAGCATTAAACCAGTTGTCCCTAATCATTCATCTATATAGGGTTCCCTAAAGTGTAATGAAAGTGACAAAATACTTATCATCTAAAGAGAATTTGAGGTGGTTTATAGAAAGAAAGAGCTTTTCAGATAGGAAGAATTTGTTGAAATGGAGAAACAAATCCTGTCCATTTACAAAAAGCTAAGATTTTGAAAGAATCAAAGGGGGAAAACTTTCCACAATCTGAAGCTTAATATCTTCAACCCAGCTGAAAAAGATTTTGTAACCCTCCATCTGAAGAAACACAGTCCCTTAGTTTTAGAACAGCTGGTGGAAGAATATAGAAAAAGATAGCAATTTCCCATTGAAAAATAAGTTCCACAAACAAAAGGATCAGTTTCTCTGAAGAAAGACACAGTATCCTGAGAAGTGTCCAATTATGTCCAACTCTTTGTGACTTCATCTGGGATTTTCTTGGCAAAGATGCTGTAGTACTTTGCCATTTCATTCTCCAGTGGAATAAGGCAAACAGAGATTAAGTGACTTGCCCAGGATCATATGGCTAGTAAGTGTCTGAGGCCAGATTTGAACTCCAGTACTAGTTCCTGACTCCAGACCTAGTGTTCTATCCACTATACCAACTAGTTGTCCCTGTGCCAACTAACTGCCTCTTAATGGCACATTAAGGTTTTTGAACCGTTTTCCTCACAAAATTCCTGGGAAGTAGATAGTGTAATTTTTCTTACCCCCATAATACAAATGAGAAAATTGAAGGTCAAAGTCTTTGAGTGACTTGCCCATAGGCAAAGAATTAAGTGCCAGAGTCAGGAAATGATGAGTTGTTAAAAATTAATAATACATAAAATGCTGGAAAAGTATGGGGGGGATTACAATTTTGAAACTTTGAATTCTAGACAAAGGAATAATGTTTTAAGCATAATGTTTTAAAAACATAGGAAGGGTGTATTGGAAAGAAGAACTAAGGGAAGGGGGGAGGCTGTTTGGAGGCTATGATAAGAGCAGATTCTCCCCTTCCCCTCCTCTGGATTAGAAAAATGTGTCAAAGCTAAAACTTGACTTGGCTCACTGGGCATTTCAGCTTTGAATAGAACAAGGCTAAATATGTATTTTCTTGTGATATTGTTTCTTTTTAGTCTATGGTTGTATTGAAGTGACTTGGATGGTCACCTTAGAGCATAAAAAGTTTCAATCATGCTGAGGTCTCAAGCTTTCTGACTTGGTTAATGTCTGAAGACCAAGGGAGTCTTTGAATCCTGTTATACTGAACATTTATGCTTCTACATGTCATCCAGAAAGGCATAACTATAAAAGCTAAATACTATAGTATCATTGTTGCAAATCCTTGCTATGATGGGGCTAAAGAAGCCTTCTCTTGTTAATTGTTCAGTGACTTACAAGTACCTTATTTCATCCTAAAATAGAACCTGAACTAACTTGTAGAAATATTATGCTCTCTCCCAAGAAAACTATGCCAATTATCCAGGCAGGGGAAAAGGGAGAAAACATTTATTAAATGCTTACTGTATTCCAAGCACTATGTAAAGCACTTCACAAATATTTCATTTGATGTTTATGACAACTCTGAGAGACAGCTGCTATTATTATTCCTATTTTACAATTGAAAAAACTTGAGGCAAGCAGAAGATGTTGACTGATGTCGCATTTCAATTCAAATGTTCCTGTTTCCCAGACCCGGACCCTATCTACAATACAATCAAGATGCAGGTGATAACTGAGGATTTTTTTAGAGTAATGGCAGAAAGAACAGAGTGGAAGGAAATAGGATAGGAAAGTCACTTAATCTTTCTGGGCCCAAATTTCCCTTTTTGTAAAATGAATGGGGTTGGCTAGATGCATATTGAGGTTCCTTACATTTTAAATACCATGATGCTAAGATGTTCAACCAATTTACTAAAGAACATAAATTAAGTTGTAAATGACCCTTCAATTTTCTGATTTTGGTCTTTCAAAACTGACCTTTAAATTGAACTATTCAATAACTGGAGGAGTAATAAATTGCCTTACATTCTGGTTTCATTTTACATTATACAGCAAAGCAGGCTAATGATAGATATTACCCAATTATTAACTGTTACTTACATATAAACCATTAGCTCCATTAGTATTATATATACCCTGGGAAAATTAACACAAACCCCAGGGAGAACTTATATGTAGTTAAATACATGTACCAATGAGTTTATATACCTTCTGTTTTTCTCATTAGAGTAAAAGCTTCTTGAAAGCAGGAATGATATTTGAATCTTGTGAGCTATACATCAAAGTTAGAAGGGGTCTTAGAAATTGTCTAGTCAAATCCTTTCATTTCATAGAAGAAGAAACTAAAAATCAGAAAATATTAATAATCAATATTTACAAAATTTTAGGTTTATAAAGTGGTTTATCTGTATTTTTCTTTTCATTTGAGCTTTACAATTCTATGAGGTAAGTAGTACAAGGTATTGTCATTTCTATTAAAAAGGAGCAAATTGAAGCTCATAAAGATTAAGGGTCTTGTCCAGAGTTACTAGTAAATGTCAGACTTTGAGGTATTACCTCACACCTCTCAGATTAGCTAAGATGAATATGAAAAGATAATGATAAATATTGGAGGTGATATGGGAAAAATGGGTCACTAATGCATTGTAGGTGGACTTGTGAAATAATCCAACCATTCTGGAGAGCAATTTGGAACTATGCCCAAAGGGCTATAAAACTGTGTATACCCTTTGATCCGACAGTGTCATTACTGGGTTTGTATCCCAAGGAAATCATAAAAGAGGGGAAAAGACCCAGATGTGCAAAAATATTTGCTAACAGTTCTTTTTGTGGTAGCAAAGAATTGGAAAATTAGTAGATGACCATAAATTGAAGAATAGCTTAAGAAATTGTGTTATATGAAGATAATGAAATATCATTACTCTATAAAAATATCATGAACAAACTGATTTAAGAAAGGTGTGGAAAGATTTACATGAACCGATGTTGAGAGCAACAAATAGAACCAGGAATACATCGTACCCAGTAACAGCAAGAATGTGTGATGATCAATAATGAAAGACTTGATTCTTTTCAGTGGTCCAGTGATCCAAAACAATCCTAATAGACTTTGGACAGAAAATGCCATCTGCATCCAGAAAAAAAAAAGAACTATGGAGACTGACTGTCTCAACATATGCTATATCCACTTCTTTTTTCTTTTGTTTTTATCTCTTCCTTGGTTTTTCCCTTTTGCTCTGATTTTTCTCTCCCAACATGATTTATAAAGCAATATGTATTAAAAATAAATGAATTTTAAAAAACAAATGTAAAGAATTGTTTTGAATGTAACTGAGGCAAATTATTAAATAAATAGTTTTTAAAAATAAAAAACCTAGCAAATGTCAGAGACAGGATATGAATATAACTTGGTCCTCCTAACTCTAGAGCTCTTTACATTCTCCATCATTGCCACTCAAAAACAATGATATTTCTCTTCTCTGTGATACTTTCTAGCCCCCTTACACCAAACTCAATCACTCAGATGCATGAAGCAAGATTTTAATAATTTTTGAGACTATCAGAATCAACCTAGATGAATGTCAAAGAAGTGATAAGACAGAGCCCAGCTAATGTGATCCAATAGTCTTATATCTCAGAGAGAATGGAGATATCATAAGAAGTACATTTGTCTAACAGGAATCTATAAGACAACACTCTCTGGACATTTTAATTGACTATCTCCCATACCTGTAATGGTCTCCCTCATTTCTGCCTTTTGGTTTCCCTGGCTTCCTTCAAGTCCTTCAAGAAATAAAATTTCACCATTTAGAGGTAGCTTTTCTAATATCCCTAATGTTTAATTCTGTCAATTATTTCCTATTTATAGATTGCTAGCACATAGTTGTTTGCAAGATACCTACCACCACCCCCCCCATTAGATTGGGAGTTGCTCAAGAAGACTGCCTTTTGCTTGTTTTGTATGCTCAGTGCTTAGCACAGTGCTTGGCACATAGTAAGCACTTAATAAAAAATATTGACTGACTAACTGATTAACCCAAATCATAGTCCCCTGTCTTCAGGGAGCCATCTAATTTTCAGTTTATTATTACTATTGTCATCAATATTGTTATTGTTATAATTAATAATGCTAATAATAGAAGCAAAATTCATCTTTCCAATAGTGTTTGGCCAGAAGCCATGAATTGGAAGTTCTCATCCTCTCTTCAGAATAATTCACACCCTGGGACCCTAATATCCTGATAGGCAACTGCTTTATCTAACCCACTTTTTTGGATAGATTCCAATCATGCTTTGCATCACTGACCACTACTTAGCCCTCTTCTAAATAACCAGCAATCTTACCACTAGAGATTTCTTTCCATCCCTTTCAATTCTGGAATCATAATCCAAACATCTCTATCATTATTCCTAGAAGTGCATCACAGCCTCAATCACTCTTTCTTATATTCTAGATCAGTGTACCTGCCTTCCCTCCATATACATATCTAGAGGAAAAGCAGGTTCTCTCTCTCTCTCTCTCTCTCTCTCTCTCTCTCTCTCTCTCTCTCTGTAGATATATATATATGCATATAATATATATATATATATATTAAGGAATATATATGTATATACATACATATATATTCCTTAATAGAGGACAGAAACTGGACTTTGGGGTTCACTTCATTCTGCATCTGATATCCTGCCTGTTTTTTCAGCTCTATGAAACAAGATGCTCTGAGCCAGTAGCCTCTGTTGCCCTGCCCCACCTGCTTTCCTGCCTTTTTTTATGTGTTGTCTTCCTCCATTCACTCCTTAAGGGAAATGGTCTCTATTTCTTTTTTTTTTTAATTTTATCCCCAGTGCTCCACATATAGTAGGTGGCTAATAAATATTAATTGGATTTATTAAATTGCAATGATATATTTTTAAATGGTGGGATCATTGCAATTTTTCTTAAAATGAGTAAGATGCAGCTTTTTTTCCTTGAGGAGTTTGCATCTTCACTGGAAAGACCAACAAACCAAAAAACAGAAATAAATAACAGAAAATAAAGTACAAACTATATATGTGTGAATACGTGTGTGTGTGTGTGTGTGTGTGTGTGTGTGTGTGTTTTAAGGGATGGGAACGGGAGGTAAGAAAGCCATGATCAGTTTATCATCACCCCCCCAAAAAAATAAAGATTTCAGCAACCTAAGCTACCAAACTCCAACCATCTGGATTGGATCAAATAGACCACAATCTCACATATGTACAGTATTTTTACATCATTAGAGTCCTATTCCAATGCCATTCTAGTGACACAGAAGTGACTTTGCATTCTCAAAGACTATGAGAACAAAGAACAAACTTAGGTAGCTTCCTTCTAGTTAAAAAAAGCTTCAAAATGCCAATATGGAGGGAAATCATTAACTATTGTCTAAAGAGGATCAGCCAAACTAACAGTTCATCACTAAGCTGGGCAGAGGACAATGAATACAGACATTCTCAAAAACTATTTAGTATATCACAAAAAGGCTATTATGTGTACTAGTGAAAGGAGTGAAAACAGAATTAGAGATCTTTGAGTTATTGGAAGTACTTATGTCTTATTTCATCTTCCAATAATCATGCAAGTTAGGCAGTTCAGGAATTAATCCCATGTTATAGATAAGGAAAATGAACCTCAGAAATATGATGTGATTTATTCGTACTAAGTTGTCAGAGCAAGATTTGAATCCAAGATTTGAATTCTGCCTTCAAGTCAAGAGTCTTGTTAAAAAACCATTGCATAGCCATTGAAAAAAGTTAGAGGATAAAAACAGTGGGAGAAAAAAAGAAACAGATAGAGGAAAAAATATAAGAAAACAGAAAAAAAAAGAGAGAAAGAGTTACAGACAGAGAGTGAAGGGAAACAGATGAGAGAGATAAAAGAGGGGTAGGAAAAAAGTGAGAAGTGAGAGACATTTGGAGAATCAAGCCTATTCTCCAAATAAGGTGTGTGAGGCTTCAGTGGCATAGCATGCTAAGGGGAGAAACAAGATCTCCAGTGTAACAGAAAGTGATGTATACTAGATGACAGCTGGTCGATGAAAACATACAGTACATTTTCAGTTACATTTATGTTTGGGAAATTGATGTATTTCCAAAGCACTGGTAGAAATGCTGGCAGCACAAGCCGGGCCAAACTCCCACAGTTTGCATCTGATCCACAGGAGTAGGAGTAAATATGCCTGCCATAAACATTCATATTTTGTTATTTCACATATAAACTAATAGCAAGGTTTGTAAACAAAAATAGCTACCGTCTCCTTTTGGATCTGCGCTAGGTATCTGGGCTATGTTGAGTGGGGCTCCACAGAGCATTGAACTGGGAAAGATTGGAAGTAGGTGTTAGTCCTACCTCTGCTGCTGACTCCTTCTCCGACCTGAGGTAAATCACTCCATGTGTCTCAGTCCCAACTTACTCCTTCATAAAATGAGAGGTTTAAAGGAGATGATATCTATGATCACTCTCAGCTCTAACAGTACAGGGATCTGAGTTACGAGGTGAGATGCTGTGGGAAAGAGTTGTTACCCTAGGTAGAAAATTATGAATTGGGGTTTCCAGGATTATAAATCAGGCCTTCCTCTCTCACCCCTATCTGCACTCCAACCTCAGGGCATTTTCATTGAAATTTAATGCTATGTGTGAAAAATATACTTAGGCTAGGATTCAGTACTCTTGAATTCTCCTGCCCCCTTATTCACTAACAACACAATTTTGGCTACATTTTACACAAACAAAACCTATATAGTTCAATTTTTTTTTTTTTTTTTTTTTTTTTTTTG
>JAJPUD010000769.1:431044-447291 GCA_023553655.1 Myrmecobius fasciatus | reverse complement strand
GAAGGAAGGAAGGAAGGAAGGAAGGAAGGAAGGAAGGAAGGAAGGAAGGAAGGAAGGAAGGAAGAAAAACATACAACAATGTTATTAATATAGCTTTCACAGAAATAAAAACAGAAAAATTATTAGAAAGATATTAAATATTAACTGTTGAAATGCCAACATAATTTTCAAAAACAATACTGTCTAAAATAATTTATAAATTCTATGCTATAACTTGGGAACTCTGTTCAAGGACTATAAAATTGGGACCTAGCAATAAGGAAAAGGAAAAGAATATATATATAAAACATATATATAATATTAATAGCAGCGCTTTTGTAATGTCAAAGAATTAGAAATTGAGGAGATGAGCATCAATTGAGGAATGGATGAACAAGTTATGTTATATGGATGTGATGGAATATTGTTGTACTAAAAGAAAGTATGAAGTGAGTTGTTTAAAAAAAAAAATCTGGGAAGACCTATATGAAGTGATACAAAATGAAGTGATTATAACCAGAACAATATTCATAGTAATATCAATATGTAAATATAATCAATGGTGAAAGGATACATAACTCTAATCAATTCAATTATTTGTCACAACTCCATAAGTTTCATTATGAAAAATATTGTGCACCTCCAAAGACAGAACTGGTAGATTCAAATTGCAAATGAAACATATTATTTCCTTAATTTTTCTTGCTTTTTTCCTCCCTCATCTCATAACATGGTTAATTCAGAAATATACTTTATATGACTTCAAATGTAAAATTGATAGCATATATTTTTATCTTCTCAGTGAGTTAATGAAAAGTGAAGTGAGGTAGAGAATTTAAAATTAAAAATAGTTCCATGTCATTGCAAAAATTATCCTGAGAAATTAAAAAGTCAAGAATTTCAAAAGAAATCATAAAAATTGAGAAAGAAGGCAACTTAGATGTATAAGATCTTATATTATATTAATAATAAAAATATTTGGTCATAGTTAAATAATAGATAAATTAATAAAGAAAACAAATTAGGTACACAAGACTCACAAGCAAGTGAGCATAGTGGCATGGTGTTTGATAAATTCAAAGACTACATATACAGGAGAAGAAACTCGTTATACTAAAATAAGATTGGAGTAAAGCAAAGATGTCCATTAATATTATTGTTATTTGATATCATTTTAGAAATGCCATGAAAAATAAATTGAAGCAACAAACGTAGATGAAGAGAAAACAAAACTATTACTATTTGCAGAAAGCATGCTGACACTTAAAAAATCCCAGAAAGCCTACCACAAATTAATAGGAATTATTACTAACTTAAGAAAAATATCAAGATAAAAAATAAGCCCACAAAATTATCAGTCTATCTATATATTGTTAATAAAATCTTGCAGAAAGTAATAGAAAAATATTCATTCAAAATAATTATAGATGTATAAAACATCTAGGAACCACTTACCAAAAACGTGAGAGAATGTAAGCTTACAACTACAAAATAGTCCTCTTTGCACTGATATCACCATTTCCACAAGCATCCTGCTTCATAGAAATCTGGAGATTCAGGCCTCAGACTATAAGAGCAAACCCAATAGAACAAATGCTGGTTCTAAGCTGATATACTTGGAAGTTTCCAGTCTCACTGGTTTTACCAGAGTTTCCCTGGATCTTTACCCATCAGAAATCTTTCATGGTTGCAATTATGTAGCTTGAAATCCACTCTTTTGTGTTCTCCTGTATGAAATAGAAGAATTCAGTGTTGTTTTCCTTTGGTTTTAGAATTTAATTTGGTGGGGCAGCTAGGTGGCGCAGTGGTTAGAGCACCAGCCCTGAAGTCAGGAGGACCTGAGTTCAAATCTGGTCTCAGACACTTCCTAGCTGTGTGACCCTGGGCAGGTCACTTAACTCCAATTGCCTCAGCAAAAAAAAAAAAAAAAAAAAAAAAAAAGAATTTAATTTGGCAAACTTACTTGTTAATGGTTCTTAAGGAAACTATATCTGCCTAGAACAGAAGTTCTTTAACCTGAGGTCCATAAACACAGGTAGAAAGGTGAATAGATAATTAGATAGATCATTATATTTCAAGAAAATTGGTTTCTTTTGTAAGCCTGTGTGTTTCACTTTATGCTTTTAAAAACATTATCCTGCGATAGAATGCATAGGCTTTATCAGAGTGCAAACATGTTCAGGACACAAAAAAAGGTGAAGAAGAATTCCTGGCTTTTCAAGACATTCACTGGTTTTGAATATGCATTGTTTTTATTTACTTATTAATGTGCTGTGCTTTCCCTCATCTCAGCCACACACATCAGTAGAATATAAATCTGTAAAGAAAGGAACTATCTCACCCTTTATATTTATCACCTTAACATAACACAAAGCTTTACATATAAGTGCCTAATAAATGCTTGTGATTGGATTGATTGAAATGTGTTACTACTGGCATTATGATTCCTTTCTCATTACAATGGATTGTTCATGTTTTCAAGCATCTTTGTGTGAAGAATTTCTCTGTTTAAAATTGTTTAAAATTAAGCTTTAATAGAGGCTAGAATTTCAATAGCATCAAACTTGTTAAAAAAAAAAAAAAATTACCCCAGTTCCTGGTAGAAGAGACTGTGCAAGCAGCCTCAAACATGGTAGAAGCAATCATGGAGAATCTCCCTTGTAATGATCAACATTAGCTCTTATTTCCTAATATGTGATTGTGGGGAAATGATTGTAGGACATCTATGCTCTAGTTCTACCTGGCAAAATCCATCCATTCAGTTTCCAGTTTCTAGCCACTACAAAAAGGGCTGCCACAAAAATTCTTGCACATGTGGATCCCTTTCCAAATAGAAGAAAATAGCAAGGAAAATTTCCCTGACATCCTAGAATCAAAGGGTAAAATAATCACTGAAAGAATCCACAAATCGCCTCAGAAAAAAAAAAGATCCCAAAATAAAAATTCCAAGGAATATTCTGCCAAATTAAAGAATATCAAATTAAGGGAAAAAATAGTGCAAGTGGCCAAAAAGAAACAATTAAATATCAGGGGACCACAAAAAGGATTATACATGAATTAATATTTGCAAACAGAAAAGGATTGGAAATCATGGAAGGCAAATCCAGAAAGCAAAGGACATAAGACCACAACCAAGAATCACCTATTAGGAGAAATTAAGCCTAATACTTCAAGAGGGCAAATCATCATGCAATGAAATAGATGACATTCAAGCTTTCATATATTCATAAGATCAGAACTGAATCCAAAAAAATATTTATCTCTAATATCAAGACCCAAGAGAAGTCTTAAAAAGGTAAAAAAAGGGGTAGGGAGAAGGGGAAATATAAGGGATTCAACTAATCTTAATTGCATAAAGAATCAACTGAACAAGAGATAAGCATTATGAAATACAAAATAAATAATTTTGATTATGTTAAATTAAAAAAAACTTTTACACAAATAAAACCAATGTAAACAATGTTAGAAGGAAAGTAAAAAGGTGGAAAACGATCTCTGCAGCAAGTGTCTATGATAAAGGCCTAATTGATTTTAAAAGAATACAAACTATTTCCCAATTGATATCGGGGATATTATCAAAGGATATTCTCAGGCAGCTTTCAGATGAAGAAACCAAAGCTATCTATAGGCTTATGAAGAAGTACTTTAAATCACTTTCAATTAGAGAAATGCAAATTAAAATAACTCTGAGGTATCACTTCATACTATCAGATTGACTAATAAGACAAAAAAGAGAAATTATAAATGTTGGATAGGATGTGGAAAAACTGGGACAGTAATGTCCTGGAGGTGGAGTCATGAACTGATTTAAACCTTCTGCAGAGTAATTTGGAACTATGTCAAAGGACTATAAAATTGTGAATCCTCTTTGATCCAGCAATATCACTGTAAGATCTATATCCCAAAGAGAGCTTTTAAAAGGGGAAAATATGTGCAAAAATATTTATAGTAGCTTTTTTCATGGTGGCAAAATATTGGAAATTGAGAGAATGCCCATCAATTATTGAATGGTTGAACAAGCTGTGATGTATGAATGTAATGGAATACTATTATGCAAAAATAAATTATGCAAATTCCAAAAAAATCTTGAAATGCTTGTATTTGTACAAACTGATACAAAATGAAATGGGCAGAACCATGAAAACATTGTATATCAGTATCAGTAACATTGTGTGATGATTAGCAAAGAATGACCCAGCTCTTTTCAGCAACACAATGATCCAAGATGAGTACAAAGGTCTCACAATAAAACATGATAAAGAACTGATAAACTATGAATGCAGATTTAAACATATTTTTCATTTACTTATTCTTTATTATTTTTTTTCCTTTTGATCTGTTTCTTCTTTCACAACTATGACAAATATGGAAATAAATTTTACATGATAGCACATGTATAACCTATATATCAAATTGCCTACTAGTTTTGAAAGAGAGGGGAAAGAAAGAGAAAAAATTGGAACACAAAAGAAACAAAGGCAGAGACAGAGACAGAGAGACAGAGACAGAGACAGAGACAGAGAGAAATTACGTTTATCTAAAAGACTGTTATATGGAAGAAAAAAATAAGATTTTTGTGACATTGTTCCAAAGGAAAAATATACAATGAATGGGTAGAAGGAAAAGAGTCCAAGATGGGTAGACAGAGGATGTGATCTAATCTCTTCTCTGGAATTTAGTCACTTTACTCCTTGGGGTTTTTCTTTTCTCATCTATAAAATAATGGGTTTATACTAAATGATCTCAAGACCCCTTCTAATTCTAAAATCTTAAATGACACAGGAAAGTTTCTACCCAATAGAGAGAACATGATCTAAAATTCAAAGCTCTCTAACCATGGCTAACTACCTAGAAAAGTAGTGAGTTTCCTGCTACTGTAGTTATTCAAACAAATCAGGCACATTTTAGAGAAATTTTCTGATTTTAAAAGGTAACATTAATAGGTCTATAAGGTCCATCTAACATAATTCTAAGATTATATAATTTCCAAGATGAGATTCTGTGACTCTGTTATCCTGAACCTCTCAATTCAGAGCATCCTGCTATTGAGAGTGGATCATATCTCCCAGCTATTCTTTCCCATTTGTTTTCCCTAAGGTTAAAAAACTCCTCAGGCAGGGCTCTTCCCTGCCTTTCTATAAACCTATGTATACTTTGAAAACTCTCAAAAAATGTCATTAATTATAATGATAATGACACTTTGTACTTTTATAGGCTCTTTCATCAGAGGATCTCTGAGCACTTAAAAATATCATCTCATTAATCCTCACACCACCACCTGGGAGACAGCTGGCAAGTAAAGTTATTCCAGTTTCACAGGGAAAGGAAGTGAGATATACAGAGATATTTACAGACTTGGTCCAGATTGGGCAAAGTCCTTTTGCCTGGAGCCCACTTGGACAGTCTCTTCTAGTTGCTATTAATGAAGGAAAAAACATTAAAAAAAAAAAAGTCAGGGCAAAAAAGAACAAAAGATGGGGAAGAAGACAAGGGAGGGACCCATGGTTGGGGGTTCGTTAAGTAATGTTAAGGCAAGTTAAGTAGTAGAATTAAAGCAAAGAGTTAGGATAGGAAAGATGTGCATGTGTGTGTATGTGTGTGTGGTGTGTGGGGATGGGGTGGATAAGAGGGGTGTGTGGGTGTGGATGTGTGTATATATATATCTATATATGTAAACATAAATATGTCCTTCCTTAACTATAGCCTGCTTGGAGGAAGTGGGGGGGATGAAAGGGGAAAAAAAGAATAAAGTAAAATATGTGAGCGCAAAGAACAAAAGAACAACCTACAAGGAAGTAAAGATGGATACTTATAAATATAACTTCTTCTACTATTATATATTCTTTCTTGAACTGGTAATTTATTGTTATATATTTTGAATCCTCCCTGATGTTCTGCTGGGCACATGACAATGCTCTGCTTTGTTTTGTTTTGTTATGTTTTTCATTCCTTTTCTATTTTTCTTTTTCTTATTATTTTAATAAAAAAAATTTAAAGTCCTAAGTATTATCTGGCTTATTTTAGCATTCTTTGAGAACTTTGTTTTTCATTATCCAAATTCATGGATTTGGAAGAGGCTTGGCAAGGGAGAAAGATGCAATACTTTAGCTGATAATAAAACTATCAGGTTGTGTTTTTGTTTCATTTTGTTTTGTTTTGGGTTGCTTTTGGGGAGGGGAGGGGAGACTTGAGATTTTACTTTTATAGGGAACCCCTGAGGAGGAAATGTCTTCTCCTGATGCAGATGGGAAACCACTCTACAATTTATTGCCTTAAAAAGTTTCCTGGGGGTACTGAAGGAGTCCTTCGTAAATGTAACTTTCTCCTATTTTTACAATTATACTTCACATCCTTTCTTAATACTAGTATCTTCACCCCATATCCCAGGAAACACACACACACACACACACACACACACACACACACACACAAACACACACTATGGACCAAGTTGAAGTCCTAACACTTCATAATGTTAATAATATTGTGTTATTCTCTTTAAAGTAGACTATAAAAATTATCATATCAATGTCAGTTTCTTGTTTAAAGACTTCAGTTAGGGACAGCTACGTGGTGCAGTGGATAGAGCACCAGCCCTGAAGTCAGGAGGACCTGAGTTCAAATGTGATCTCAGACACTTAACATTCCCTAACTGTGTGACCCTGGCAAGTCACTTAATCCCAAGTGCCTCAGCAAAAAAAAAAAAAAAAAAATAGACTGGAGTTACAATCTTCCATCATGTCTCCACTCAAAAGGAATAAACCCCTTTTTGTATAATACTATCTAAAATGATGGGTAACAAGGTGGTACAGAGATGGTGCTTGTTACTGGTCCATAGTGTGTGTGTGTGTGTGTGTGTGTGTGTGTGTGTGTGTGTGTGTGTATGTATGTCTGTGTATGTCTGTGTGGACATTAGAATCATGATACTAAAACCAAAATAGGGGCCTTAGAATCAGAGAACTATGGAACATTAAAGCTGGAAGGGACCTTGGTGATCAACTAGCCCAGTGGTTCTTGAACTTTTACCCAATAGTTTCAATTTAAATAAAACTTTGACATTATCCTCATAGTAAAAGCCACTGAAAATATTAGTTCAATGCCTATTAACAAATAATGGGATTAATTTTTTCTTAATTGAAGAGTTTCATGGCTTCTTGTAGCACAGTTTGAGAAACAGTGATCTATCCCATCCTCATTTGCAGAAAAAAGAATGCAGGGAATTGCCATATTAGGTGAGATCATACTTAAGATATTAAGTGAGGTCACACAGCTAATCAGTGGAAGCTGGAAATAGAATGCAGGTTTCTTGACTCTCAAACCCGTTTACTTTCCACTAAATCCCATTTTCCAGAAGGATGCTGTCAGAAATCTATTTAAAAACATGAAATGAGCCGGTCAAAAATCACCTCATCTCCAAAGGAAGGTGATTTGTATTAAATAGAAATAAAAGAATTGAAGATTCATGTGACAACAAGTCTTAGTTGTTGGAGGCAGCAACCTAAGAACCAAACTGGCAAGAATGACAGTCTCTGTTTTGGGTAGAAACAGACTTCTTTGACTCTAAGAATGTATTCAAGATATATAATAGATACCTGTCTGATATAATTAATTATATTTTTCCTAAATTTAACATTGCCTGAAGGGAAAAATCATTTTGCTTGGTAAAATCCCTCATGCCACACAAAGTCTGTGAAAGAGCCAGATTTAATTGCTGTGATAAAAACCACAAGAAAGACCAGGTTTGCATTAAATCTATAACCACATCTACTGAAGAATAGCTTTAATCACCTTTGAAATGGTGACCACAAGATAATTAAAGGGAAAGTGTGCTCATTGGTAATTATCCAGGAATATCAAATCTCCGTTTATCATGGAGTCCAATTTAAAATATCTTGGCAAGGGATTCATTCCTTACCCCCCACGCCTCCCCAGCCCCTTTCTTTTTAAGCTTAGGACTTCATGTTCCATACCCAAGAAAGCTGGGTCTTTGTGTCATTTCATAGTCCACTAATGGGTTTCCATTTAGAAGGGGCTGTGGCCTCCCTTCACTGCCCGGTATTATTCTCACGAACTCATCAGATAAAAGACAACAGAAACAAGTCAGAGCATTTACTCTCCACTGACAAGTTTGTTTCTCCATAAACCTAAAACTAACCATTGACTTTAAGGTTCCCACACTGTGAGTCTCCCACTTCAGGGGGAAAAAATATGAAGAAAAAAGAAAAGAAGAGAAAAAAAGAAAAAAAAAACTTATGTGACTGAGGAAATGTAAAAAGGGGAGGGAAAGCCCTTAAACCAAGTGTGTAAATCACTATAGACTTGTGATTTATGTTAACTTTAACTGGGCTTATTGTGGCTCCCCAAATCTGGGCTCACCTTCAGGCAGAAATGGAAACCTGTGGGGTTACATTCTTTAAAGGCCTCAGAAGCTTTGTTCCAGACGATTACTCTCAGGCCTCTGTCTCCTCTTTTTCTCTAGCCCCTCCCCTTCCCTCTATTCACTCTCTCTTTTTTCTCTCTCTTCTTCTACCCTCTCTCTTTCCCTTTTTTCATTGAACCTCCTCTCCCCTATCTTCTTCTCTTTCCTTTCCTCTCTTTTCCTTTTTTTTTCTGCTCCCACCCACTCTTCTTTTTATCCATTGGGTTCTGGAACTAATACTGGATTTGTCAGAAGGCTTGGATTCAAACCTCATCTATGCTATTTTTTATCTTGTTACCCTGGACAAGTAATTGCCTTTCTCCTGGTTTCATCTTTTTACTCTGTCAAATGAGCTGAGTGAACTAAATGAGCTCTAACATAATTTCCAAAACTGAATATCTCTGAAACTAACAATTCAAATGTGTTCACAAGTCACTATCTACTTTGGCTGCTAACCTTTTATATGGAATGAAAAGCCCTGTCCATTCTTCTCATGCCCCGAGGTATCCTGCTGCATTAGAGTCTGTTTACTTTGTATCACCATATCTCCTTTAATCAAAAAGAAAGGAGCATGCATCCTTTTCACTTCTGACTTTCAGGATTCCTAGTTACCTTCAATATTCAGCTCCAGAAAAACTTTTATGAGTCTACTTTTTTCTCCCAAACTACGAGGGTATTCCCTTCCAAAAGGTCTATGTACAGTGCTTGACATAAAGTAAGAACTTTATAAATTATATTTCAATCAATATAATTTAGGTAGATAGATACATACATAGATGATTTGAGAGGTAAATTGATTGATGGACATATTTATCATCTTCCCAGTTAGAACATAAGTTCCTGGAGGGTTTGTATTTTTCTTTTCATTTCACTAGTGCTTGGCATAGTACCTTGTACACGGAAAGCATTCAATTAGTATTTGCTAATCGATTGAATGATGGTCTAACAGACCATGATAGAAGGTCTAACAGACCATGACAGATGGTCTAACAGATCATGATAGAAGTATCATCTTTTGATGCAGGCACTATAGTTCTACTCACACAACATAAGATGATGTAAGTTTTTTAGGGGTTTTTTTTGAGCAGCCACATCATAGTATTGATTCTAAATCTTTTCCAAATAGTCTTCTGTCAAACATGTGTCCCCCATCTTGTATTCATGGAAGTAGTTAAAGGAAAAATTTAAATATAAGACTTTACATTCATTCTAATACATTCTATTTATTAGATTTGGCCCATCATTCCAATACTGAGATGCTTTTAAACCTTGAGCCATTCATCCGAAATATTGGTTATTCTTAATAGTTTTGTAGCATCCATTAATCTGATCTCTATCCAAGTAAATAATAAAAATGTTAAACAAAAGAAGGCCAAGTTCAGAGCCCTGGAACATATCTTTTTATAGAGACCTACCAACAAGGAGACATAAGAGGAAGATTTAGGCTTGAGGGAAGAAAAACCAGTGGTAGTTTGTCAGCAGGTACTTGATTTGGTACAGTTGATCTATATGCTCTTTGAGATCCTTTCCAATTTTTAAGTTTTTGGGGGTCTGTGATTTTGAGAAATATTTGTTGTTGTTTTATTTCTTTACATCTTGCTGAAACTGTGATCCATAGTAGCCATAGCATTCCCTTGGTCCACTAGTCTAATAAGTGTAAAAAAAAGGAAACAGTTAATTTAATGTGACATCATGAGCATCCCAGAACATATGCCATAAAATAAAGGGACTGACTTAAATGACCTTCCAGCTCTGAATCTATGATCCTATAACCCTTTGATCGGATTATAACAAATCTTACACAAAAAACCCTCTCTAAGGAAAGAATTTTCAAGCTCAAGTTAATAAATTTTGCCTTGTTCAAAGCAATGTTTCCTCCAATAAAATCCCATTGAAAATGTGGGTTTTCCCTTGGAGTTTTCTGTAATAAACTACTATTGTTGTGTGTGCTAAAATATAAACTCCAATGCTTATTATCGTCATAGATTCAGAGCTAAAAGAAATCAAAGAAATCTAGTTCATCCTCCTTACTCATTTTATGTCTGAAAAATTTGAGATCCACATAGGTAAAACTTGACCAAGATCCAACAGATTGTGAGTGTCTGAGGCAGGATATGAACTCAGGTTTTCTGACCCCAAATCTAGCATCTTTCTGCTATATCACATGCTAATATTTAGATTTTTATGAAAATGTTGCTTAAGCTTAGAGCCTTCACCAAGAGTCAAGAAGTTGAAACTGTGGTCCCAACCTTGTCAGTACCTAGCTAAGTGGTTATGAACAAGTCATGTTAACTTCTCTAAACCCCAGATTCCTGATTTGGAATATCAGAGTAGTGTGATTTGCATTATCTACTTACCTTACAGGGATCTTGTGAACATAATGCTTTGTAAACTTTCACCCACTTGAGAAATGGTATTTATCATTATTACTATGTCTGTATGCAACTCCATGAGACTGAAAAAATCTTGGAAATGTAAGTTAGAAAATTGTCTCAAGCTGTGCACAGAAAAATGTCTCCTTTCACTATGAATCCTAGGATTCCTAGACACTGGCAATCAAGTGTCACAAATGCTAACGGTTTGCCCTGTGATCTTTAGGGGTTGATTAAAAAAAACTTTTCAAGCTATGTCACACATTTAAAAACCAGAAAGTGAGCCTGCTGATGTATCCTAAGCACCATACATAAATGACATTTCAAAATCTGTTACAATATGTGTTTCTGCTAGGAGAAACCAGGTTGAGAAGAACATGGGCAGAAGTCCAGGAATGGATTGCAATAGATAGTGGATAGTTGGAGAAAAGAAGGTGAAGGCAAGAGCCAGAGGGCAGAGAAGAAAATATGAGGATTTCTTTGAAGGGTTCTAATTAGGAAATAGAAGGTGGAATTTAAATCTATCCAACAATCATTTATTCAGCACCTACTGAGTCAGTAATTACTGAGCACTGAAAATAAAAATAAAAATACTTCATGCCCTCAAGAAGTTTCCATTCTACTCTGAGAAAATAACAAGTATGGAGGAAAGAGTGTATTCTGGGGAAGGAAAGTGATGGAACACAAAAAAATAGTCAAAAAG
Source organism: Myrmecobius fasciatus (assembly GCA_023553655.1). NCBI lineage: Eukaryota > Metazoa > Chordata > Mammalia > Dasyuromorphia > Myrmecobiidae > Myrmecobius > Myrmecobius fasciatus. The sequence goes on along the minus strand of JAJPUD010000769.1, from coordinate 435,818 downwards.
AAGTCAAAAGACTTAGACCTCAGTCCTAATTTTGTGACACTAGAAGGGTACCTCTGAACATATTAATTAGCATCTGTGAATCTGAATTAACTCACATATAAAAGATGGAGATGGAATGGCAATAATTGCAAAACATACTTCATAAGATTATTGTGAGGAAAGTGTTTTATAAATATTATAAATATAAATATAAATTTATAAATAAATATTATAAATAAATATAAAGTCATTTTATTATTACTGTTTTTGTCATTGATTATAATTGTTGTGCAGTATATGTTAGCTATTTACTTTCCTGAAGTCTATTAGGCAACTTTGGAAAAAAGCTAAAGTAGTTCTGGACCAGCAGAGAACCACTTAGTAAGCTGAAGAAGTCTCTGCTAGTGGTGCATAAGCACATTTTACACAGAGAACTCATTACATAATCCATACCCCAGATGACCAGTGTATTGCTTTATAGCCACCATATAAATCTCCATTGAAGATTCATGGAACAAGTCAGCCCAGAAACCTCTTCTGATCAGAGTAGGATGGTCTCTACAAAGTTGACTAGAACAATTCTTTCTGATACCAGGGCTGTAGCTTCTTTTCCTACCCCTAAAAGTACGACTCCAGCAAAAAGATAGTGTCATCCATTTGGATCTCATTAGCATCCAACTGTGTTGATGTTGAGTCTTAGACTCTCCAGCTACTAGTGATCATCTCCTTGATCTCCTATAGATAGGGCTCCTCAGCCTTGTGGCCATATGAGAATGGCTTCTACCCTCTGGGACTTCTCCAATCACTTGTTTTCTTGGTTCTCAAACTTCCAGCTTTCTATCAAGTTGGCAATATTCTTGCAGTAGCATGCGGGCAGAGGACAGGGAATTCACTGTATACAGATAGAAATCTAAGAGGTTGCATGGTGAGGTGTTTTGGGTATCTCCTGTGAAAAGATGAGGCTTTCTGGTAGCAATTTATACAACATATCCTTTGCTTCTTTAGCAAGAATTATGGCAAAATCTTCCATCTGTTTCTGCTTCAGGTGCTTTTTCTGCAAACTCAATTGACATATCCTGTCATAGGGACCCACAAATCTTTCCTGTATGATGGACTTCAGCGTTGCCATGGGCAGAGAGACCAATATCTTGTGGAGTTTGGTGACATATATTCTTCTACCACTGTCACCTGACTTCCCAACAAATTTCAGAGGGTCTTCTGCCAAAAGAGTCAGATACTGATCAAGAACTTGCTTCCAGATATTGTATCCAATAGGGAGAGATCTGGAGCTCTCATTCAAAGACAGGGATTGAAGAAAGTGGTGAATTCACTCATTTGAAGCATGTTCCAAACCCTCTCACTATTAGTCTCATCCTTCTATTTCCTATTTTGCTCACAATAGACTAGTCATGAAAAGGCTGGTTGAATTAGTCAAGGTTGGCCTTATAATTCACAGTGCAATTCACAGCCAAAACAACAAAGAATAGATTGCCCTCTTGGGTTAACCTCATCAAATTTCCAGGCTAAACCAACTCAAACCAATTCAATTCAATAGACATTTATTAATCACGTAAATGTATACAAGGCTATGTTAGATACTAGAGATTCAAGCCCAAAAAAAGACTTCAAATAAGATAATGTGTAATAGGGGACACAGTATTTCTTCAAGATATGGTTACAATAGGAGTGCTTATTTTGAAACCAGAAAATCAGAATTCAAATCACACATCTGCCATTTTACTTTCTATGTGAACTTAAGATGGACACAACCTCTCTAGACTTTAATTTCTTCATGTAGAAAAGCAAAGAGTTTAAATAGATACCATAGTATCTAAAATGCCTTCCAGCTGTAAATGTATGATCTTGATAAGATTTCAGGAATCCACAATTATATAGTTGAATGGTACTTCCATTGATAGTATGTACCATCTTCCTTCGCTAGCTTTGTAGACAATCTTCAAAAATGGCTTTGAGCCAACTGGAAAACATCTGTAGCATCAAATTCAAGAAGCACTGAGACAACTTTTTGTGTGAAAAGGAGGAGAAAACATATTGCTATGGCTGAAAAAATTATCACTTTCTAGGCATTCTGTTGATAAGACTTTCTCTGAGCTTAGCTAGGCTTGTTGATAGAAAACAGATATATAGTCTTTATTTTTATATTATTTAAGAATGTTAATATGAGCTTCAGAAATAAACCTTGATTGAAATGTCTCTATTTTTATATTATTTAAGAATGTTAATATGAGCTTCAGAAAACAGATATATAAACTGTTATTGGCCATGTATACTAAAAGCCTTTACAACTTAAGAAAACTTGACAGTGTGATCTCCTCTAACATTGTCTTCAAGCATCTAGGGCAGTGCTAGGCCCCAAGATATGGGATTGGGGAGAAGTGGAGTCAAATGGTTTGTAGCAGGGTGTATACAAGAGAATAAAATAACATTTTATATAGAACTTTAAGGTTCACAGATTTGCCTTCTTCCAAACAACCCTCCAATACACATAAGCATCAGTATAGTTATACCCTCTTTACAGTTGAAGACCTGGGACTCAAAAATGTAAGGAAATTTATCCAAGGTCATACAGTTAGTATTTGGAGCCTCAACTGTAAGGGACATCATACTGTCTCTTGGGTAGAATATAAAGCAAAGAGAAAATCTCAACAGAGTGCTTCCAAAAAATATGGGAAGAGGGAGCTATCACATTCCAACTTTCTAGATCATATTCTGTTTCTAAAGAATGAATGTTTCCATCAGACCTCAGATACTAACTATCTATAATTACATTGATGTGGAAAATCCTTCTACTAAGAAAGATCTCAATCTGCCTACAACTCAGTAGATAAGTCTTTAGCAAATTGCCTGAGGCTACTAGCAATCCTGTGATTTACTTACAATCCCATAAATCATGTCAGAAAAGGAATTTAAATCTGGGTATTCCCAACTCAAAATCTAAAACTCTATCCATTATATCATGCTTCCTTATTTAGATTTAACATGTGATCCTAATGCTTCAGTTCATACCTATAAGCATATTAGAAATCACAGTAGTTTTGTTGATGCTGTCAGACCCCCTGCATGCCATTCAGTGAACTCACAGCTTCAGATTAAAAGTTTATTATTAATAAACAGAATTAATTTAAACACCTTTAAAACATCTCAGAGTACCTTCTCTACAACTTACATTCTTAAAAGTTTTTCCTAAAGCACAGTGAAAGCACTAGTCTGGAGTAAGAAAGACTAATCTTTCTAAATTCAAATCTAGCCTCAGTCACTTGCTAACTGTGTAACCCTGAACAAATGACTTAACCCTGCCTCAGTTTCCTCATTTGTAAAGTGAACTAGACAAACAATGGCAAACTACACCAGAACCTTTGCCAAGATAATCCCTAAAAAGGGTCATGAAGAGGTGTATGACTGAGGTGATTGAGCAACAAGAACTATTAAAGCACTGAGAGGTATCAGAGGCAAGATTTGAGTCCATGCCTTCCTGCTTTAAAACTGGCTCCCTGTCTAATGTACCATGCTGTAAAATAGCATGCAATTCATAATCCACATAGATGACCATTTCATTACCAATAGCCTAAAGGTCACCATGTTCAAATTTATTTTAGAGCTGCGCCAAGGCTTGGGTAGCGTTGCCTTGTAGCAAAAATGATGGCAGAGAAACGTCCATGTGCTAGCTGGTTATGGGCATGGGTTTTGATAATTTAGCTGCTAGAGGAGATATGGTGGAGAGGATTTTAGGAAAGTTCCATGTTAAATCTTTACTCTGTAATCAGCTCTTCATATCGAATCTCAGAAAAATCACAGAATGGAAAGAGGAAAGAGTTTTAGATTAAAAGAATATTGAATGTTAAAGCTGATCATCTAATTGCCCCACTTCATTTTTCAAGTGAGAAAACTGAGGCTAGAAAGAGAACAAATCACTTATTTAAGATTAGAATGAATTAACATCAAGGTGAGAAGTCAGAATCTAGTTTTCCTAGCTCCAGGATTGAGTATAAAAGATTGACATGCTTATAATGTACCCATTGACTACATCAACTAAAAGATTTATATTCTTTGAGTCCAATGCAAAGGAACACAACACTTAAAATCATAGGGATATAGGATATGATACTAGAAGGGTTCTTAGCACTTGTCTAGTAAAGGCATCATGGTTTAATATCACAAGTGCTAGCCTTGAACTGGATTATCTCTGAGTTTCAGTTAGAGAACTATGATCTTATTATTTGGTAACTAGAGAAACCCTGAACTTTACATAATTATAATGACCAATCCTGGCTCTAATGCCACAATAAGAAAATGCATTATTCTCAAACCTCAGTTTTCTCATTTAGAGAAGACTGTAGAGATGGAGGGGGAGGACTGCGGTATAGAATATTACATATACTATCAAACTCATCTGATGTACTGAATGACTTTGCAGAATTGTTTTTGTTTCATCCTTTTTATTCTTCATTATAAAAGGATTTCTTTAGAAATGAATGTGATGGGGGGGAGGGGGACTTCCTTCCGGGGGTGGAGCCATGGTGGCGGAGATCAGACAGGATTCTCTGTAACCTCCTCTAACCTCCCCTCAAACCAACAAAATATGAAGCCTCTAGACTGATTCTGAAGCAAAAAAATCCACAATATCCGGAGAGCAACGCGATTCTAGAAGAAAATACTCTGGAGGAACCTCAAAACGGGTCTGTTTTAATGGGGCAGGGGGTGGCCTGCTGAACCCAGACTGCAGCACCGGGAGACCGGGGCAGGGAGCTGGAGCAGGGAGCTGGAACAGGAGTCA
>JAJPUD010000769.1:292408-421044 GCA_023553655.1 Myrmecobius fasciatus | reverse complement strand
AAAGCTTGGGAAAAAAAAGTTTTTTTGTAAAGGTCAATGTTGAAAAGTCACTCATATGTTTTGCAAATAAAAAGCTTTATTAAAAAAAAAAGAAATGAATGTGATGAAGAGCAAAATATATTCATTTTTTAAAAAGAAAAAAGTTTCTATATAGTTGTTAGACGGTTCTATAACTCCTATTTCCACAACAAACAGATGCTTTAGAGGAAAGAGCACAAGACTATAAGTCTGACAGTCATCTACTGGGTTCTAAGCCTGGCTGTGGCAGAAATTTATTGTGTTACTTTAGAAAACTCCTTTTCCCTTTCTGGCCCTTAGTTTTCTCATTTGTAAAAATGGAGGAGTTTCAATTATATGATCTGTATCATCTCTTGCCTCTAATACTGTAATGTATTTCCTATATCACCAGGAATTTATTTTCTGCATTTATCTCTTCCTTCTCTAAATTTTTATGGCAGCTACTGCCTTTGCCACTCTAATATATTGATAATAGCAATATATTGACATATTACTCCATTATTTACTTATCTTACTTAAATTATAAAATTACAAAAATTAAAAAGGAAGAATGCCTCATATCTCTTCATATTCTTAGAATCTAAATGGGACCCAGTGTCTTATTTATTCCCAGTAACTCTTTATGATCATAGTGATGATAAGGGTGATCATAATGGTGATGGAAAATGGACATGGTGGTAATAGTGGTGAAGAGGAACAAAACACAGAAATTATGTTTGTTATAATTACATAATTTAAGGTCATAGTAGACTTTAAAGAATAATGATAATGATTAGTTTTGAAGCTCTTATTATTTACCTAATACATACATGGCAAGTCCTATGCTAAGTGCTAAGGATTAAAAATATACATACATATGTATATATATACACATATATATATACATATTTATATATAAAACAGGTATTTCCTATCCTCAAAGAGTTTACATTCTGCTAGCAGGATAGAATGCATATTGGTGTGCATGGAAAAGAGTTTTGATATAGACAGCCATAAAGATCATGAGTAGAAACAACACACATAAAATCTATAAGCCTTTCCTAATTGGTAATGATAATGTTGGCTTGATTATTGTTCTCAAAGTGAGAAGTGAAAATCATTGGGCAATCTGATTGGTGGGGTGAGGGGGAAGAAGTAGAGAGAGGAGTGTTTGTGACATCAAAGAAGATAGCAAAATGTTCATGCTGGCTAAGTCCTAGTATCCTAGAATTTTCCTGGATGGCTTTATGGGATGTTCAATTGTGGTTTGACAGTTTGGGACAATCTAGATAAATATGGTGATAGTGACTTCATTCATCCTCTTCATCCTGTAATCCACACAGCTCCACTAAAGAGAAGGACTCAAAGTTGAATGGAATAAAAGCCTTGGACTATAGCTCAGGTTTACTGGAGGTCTAAGCCAAGGTGATCATTATCCCTGGTGAAGAAAGGCAGGAAAATGAAAAAAAAAAAAAAAAAAAAAAAAGATGGCCATGCTGATTATGTCAGGGTGTCTCAGCAGGTAATGATAAAAGTGATAGCAATGGTGATTACTGTGGCAGCTGATGATGTCGGAGATATGCTAAGGATTATAAAGAAGGGCAGAGGAAAGTCATATGTTGATGTAATGGTGGGGAAAAAAAAGATAGTGATGGAGACCATGATGGTGATGGTGATAATCATGATAACAATGGGGGTTAATTTTGATGAATGATATTAAAGGTTATGTGATGGTAAGAGTAAGGGTAAGAGTAGTTGGGATGGTAATTATCAGGAGAATGGAAATGATGCTAGTGATTATGCTAGTGATAATAATGGTGATAACTAATGGATTGCTCTCATAGCATAAAACTTTGCCTAATTTTATCTAACATAGCACATGACATAGTGAGTGTTTGATGTATATTTGAATTTGCTGAGTGAGGAAAATGGTGGTGATGAGTATGAAGATAAAATCAGAGGAATTTGGGCTGAATGTCACACATAATGATGACAATGTTGTAAATGATAGTGATACCAAGTAGTTAGAGTGCTTCTGTGATTCCACTCTCTAATCAGTAAGCAAAAAATGAGAGGGAAAATAAAAAGTCATTGCACATTGTCCAATTTGGGGTGGCTCTCATCCCGGACGAGTAATGAATTAAAGAGAGATCATCATATTGTTCAGAACACCCAAGACCAAAACAGTTATTAACCACAACTATCTTCCCTCCTCCCTCCTCCCCGCACCCTGGAAAAAAAACTTACCCAGCCTCCAAAAGCTAACCCAGACAGTCCAGTAAGGAAACAAAAAGAGGGAATATAATGCCCTGTGTGAGCAGCCTGGTTATTAACAGCTCTACACAGAGAGACAGCAGCTTAACTCAAACATTCTTGTTGAAATGTAAAAAACAATTATGACATTCAATTATTCCATTAAGGGAAATTAACTATTCTTCTTCTTCTTTGAAAAGAGCAAAATAAAGCACAGGATCTGAATAATTAGGTCAGCAAAGAAGCCTGAAGAAAAGATGTCTAGACTTCTATTTTCATTTAAAAATGACAAGCAGGGTTGTGTGTGTGTGAGTGTGTGAGCCTCTGTTTCAATGTATGTGTGTGTTTTGTATGTGTGTTTGTGTGTATGTGTGTGTGTGTGTTTTAAGGATTCCTTTGAATTCCCGGGGTGGTCACATTCATGCCTTTGCCCTGACAGGTATGGGAAAGTCTGGATCAACATGTGGTATTCCCACTTTGATGTCGACGGTCATGCTCGGCTGCCATATGAGCTCTTTGGCTGCCATCAAGTCTGTTGTCGTGGGAGACCAGGTAAACCAGGGCTAGAAAATAAATTCTGCTTTACAATCCCTTTGGCACTCAATTCATAGCATTGGCTTTAGAATCCTTTTTCCGCATACACACACACACACACACACATCCTTACTTCTTCTATTCCTAGAGGAATTTTTCCCTTTAATAAATATCTACTTAAACTTAAACTACATCATCGAATATATCATAAACAAATGTGTAAATGCAAAAGGAAAAAGGGACCTTAAAAATCACCTACAGCAGAAGTTCTTAAATTTTTTATGTGTCATGGACTTCTTGGGCAGTCTGGTCAAGTCCATGAATCCCTTTCCAGAATCACATTTTGTCAGCTATGTGGATAATTGAAGAAAATGCTAAACATCAGTTAGAGATTAGGGAAAATAAAGATTTATTATTTTGCCATCTAAGTTTATAGACCCCTAAGTATTTGTGGGCAGCAGCTGAAAAACTTCTGATCTTAAAAAGAAATGTTCCCACTTATCAAAGCAGGAAATTAAGTTCCAGGGTCCAGTTATAACAGTGTAGGATTGAGATGCAAACTCAAGGCTTCTAAGCTCCAAATACTACACTATTCTTTGTCACCCCACACAAACATACACAAATACTTAATTTTACAGATGAAGAAACTGAGATCTAGAGAGAAGAATGAGTCCATCAGTGTAGTTCATGCCAACATATTCACTCCTAAATATACATTCCCATTCTTATACATACATGTATATATCACCACTACCATCTGGGAGAGTGGAGTGTCAACCTTCAAGTCAACAGACCCAGATTCCAATACTAACTCTGCCACATGTTATCTCTATGAACCTGAGCAAGTTACGCATGTTCTCAGTGTCTCCAGCTACATTCTGAATCCAAGTTATAGAACAGTTATCGACTACTTCCATTGGTGGAGGCTTCATGGTACAATGGAAAGAATACTAGATCCAGAGATAGAGAACCTGAGTTTCAATTCTGGTTCCAACCCTTTCTATCTGCATGACTTTGGTTATGTCAGCAAATTCTCCTCTACACCCATGTCATCATGTTTAAAATGAGTCCATTGGACTAGGCAGCATCTAATGTCCCTTTCAGTTATAATCTATGATCTTTTGATTATCACTGCCATTTCTATGCACCAAATAAAATCCTTGACCTTGACCAAATCAGGGAAAAAGAAAATGGAAACATCAACTATTTTATTATCCTGGCACTTTGGTAGTAGAACATATCAGATTTTTTAGTGTGTTAACATAAATTACACACACACACATACACACACAAAAAAAACACACACACAGAACACACACACACACACAGAAACACACACACACACACTATATGGCACAATGGTGTTCCCAGTGTTCTGAGTGAATACTGAGAGGAGACAACATGTTCATTAACAAAAGGAAGGGTAGCCACCAAGCCATTGTTGTTGTTATTATTATTATTACTATCATTATAATTTGGCTAGTACATGTCATTAAGCATTATGGTATGAATGTAGGAGCTAGTTTTATTGGAAAAATACAATAGATAAACCAATAGATAAGTTGATGAAAAAATTACTAGCATCAAAAATAAAAAGGATGAATGTACCATCAGTGAAAATGAAATTAAAGCAACTATTAGAAACTATTTTATCCAATTGTATGATAATAAATCTGATAACTTAATTGAAATGAATTAATACTTTAAAAAATATAAATTTCCCAGATTAGTAGAGGAAGAAATAGAATATTTAAATAACCTCATTGCAGAAGAAAAACAAATGAATAAGTTTCTAAGAAAAAAATTCCCAAGATCAAATGGATTCACAAGTGAATTCTACCATAATTCAAAGAACAATTGATTCTAATGCCAATTGAACTATTTTGAAAAATAGGAAAAGAATTTTACCAAATGTATTTTATGACATAGAGATGGTTCTGATAGCTGGATCAGGAAGAGAAAAACTGAGAGAGTACTATAAACCAATTTCTCTAATAAATATTGAGGCAAAAATTTTAAATAACACACTAGAAACAAGACTACAGCAATATATCACAAAAATCATACCCATGACCAGGTATGGTTTCAACCAGAAAAGTAGGGTTGGTCCAATATTAGGAGAATTATCAGCATAATTGATCGTATCAACAACAAAACCCATAAAGTCAAATGGTTATCTCAGTGAATGCAGAAAAAGCTTTTAACAAAATAAAGTACTCATTGTTATTTTAAAAAAAACCTATAAAGCATAGGAATAAATGGGACATTCCTTAAAATGATAGCTAGTACCTATTTAAGAAACATCAACAAGCATTATCTGTAATAAAGATAGTTAGAAGCCTTCCCAATAAGGTCAGGAGTAAAGCAAGGATATCCATGATGACCACTATTTTTCAATATTGTACTAGGTATGCCAACTATAGCAAAAAGACAAGAAAAAGAAATTAAAAGAATTAGAATTAACTATATAAGGAAGTAGGTCAAATGTGTAAATATGAGTCATTCTTCAATTGATAAATGATCAAAAGATATGAATAGGTAGTTTTAAGAACAAATCAGAGCTGTCTATAGAAATATGAAAAAAAATGCTCTGAATCACTATTGATTGCAAAAATGAAAATTAAAACAATTCCAAAAAACTACTTCACATCCATCTGATTGGCTAACATGACAAAAAGGGAAATGACAAATGTTGGAGAGAATATGAAAATAATTATGACACTAATACATTATTGCTGGAATTGTAAACAGGTCCAAATATTCTGGAGAACAATTTGGAACTGTGTTCAAAGGACTGTACAAATGCTTTCACCCAGTAACATCATTCCTATTTCAAGAACAAAGAAAAATTAAAAGAACCTAAATGTACAAGAATATTTATAGCAGCTATTTTTGTGGTGGCAAAGAATTGGATATTGAAAAGATATCCATCAATTAGGCAATAGCTATACAAGTTCTATATAATTGTGGTGAAATCCTAGTGTGCTATAAGAAATTAGGAGGACTATCAGCACAATTAGAAGAACTTGGGAAGACTAATATGAACTGATGCAAGGTGAAGTGAATAGAACCAAAACAATATTGCAGAAAGTGCCAGCAATATAGTACAATGGTCAATTGTCAATGATTTAGTTATTCTTATCAATTCAATCATCCAAAACTTATAAGGAAATTATAATGAAAAATAATACTTATAATGAAAAATATTATCCACTTCCAGAGAAAGAACTAATGGATCTGAGCACCAATTGAAACATTTTTCTCCATTTTCTTTATTTTTTTCTTTTTTTCCCAACATAGTTAAAATGGAAATGTTTTAGGTAATTTCATATGAATAAATGATATTACATTTCTTACTTTTTTTTTTTTTTTTTTTTTTTTTTTTTTTTTTTGCTTAGGCAATTGGGGTTAAGTGACTTGCCCAGGGTCACACAGCTAGGAAGTGTCTGAGACCAGATTTGAACTCAGGTCTTCCTGACTTCAGGGCTGGTGCTCTAACCACTGCGCCACCTAGCTGCCCCCCATTTCTTACGTTTTCAATGGGTGAGGGAGGAAAGAGAGGAAGAGAAATCATAACTAAAAACTTAAAACAATTAAATTTTTATTTTATTTTTTAAAATTTTTTTATCTTTCAGATATCTTTTTATTTGCAAAACATATGTATGAGTAATTTTTCAACATTGACCCTTACAAAGTTTTCCCTTACAAATTTCCCCCCCCCCCCCCGAGGCCTCACCCCACCCATAGATGGCAGGAAGTCCACTACATGTTAATTATGTTAAAATACTTGACAAATCGAATATGTGTATACATATTTTTACCGTTATCTTGTTGTACAAGAAAAGTCGGATCTACAAGAAAAAAAAAATCTGAGAAGGGAAACACAATGCAAGCAAATATCAATAGAGAGTATGAAAATGTTATGTTGTGGTCCACATTTCACATCCCTCTCTCTGGGTGTATATGGCTTTCTTAACTGAACAATTGGAACTGGCTTGAAACATCTCATTATTGAAGAGAGCCATGTCCATCAGAATTGATCATCATATAGTCTTGTTGCTGTGTATAATGATCTTCTGGTTCTGTTCATTTCTCTTAGCATCAGTTCATGCAAGTCTCTCCAAGCCTTTCTGAAATCATCCTGCTGGTCATTTCTTAAAGAACAATATTCCATAAATTTATGTCCAAAGAAGATTTGGAACTCTTAACTGAACACCAGATAGATAATTTTGATTATATTAAGTTAAAAAGTTTTTGTACAAACAAAACTAATGCAGACAAGATTAGGAGGGAAGCAACAAATTGGGAAATCATCTTTACATTTAAGGGTTCTGATAAAGGCCTCATTTCTAAAATATATATAGAGAATTGTCTCATATTTATAAGAATTCAAGCCATTCTCCAACAGATAAATGGTCAAAGGATATGAACAGACTATTTTCAAATGAAGAAATTAAAACCATTTCTAATTATATGAAAAGGTGCTCCAAATCACTATTGATCAGAGAAATGCAAATTAAGACAACTCTGAGGTACCACTACACACCTGTCAGATTGGCTAAGATGACGGGAAAAGTTAATGGCGAATTTTGGAGGGGATGTGGGAAAGCTGGGACACTAATATATTGTTGGTGGAACTGTGAACAGATCCAGCCATTCCAGAGAGCAATCTGGAACTATGTTCAAAAAGTTATCAAATTGTGCATAGCCTTTGACCCAGCAGTGCTTCTATTGGGCCTATATCCCAAAGAGATCTTAAAGGAAGGAAAGGGACCCACATGTGCAAGAATGTTTGTGGCAGCCCTTTTTGTAGTGGCAAGAAACTGGAAACTGAATAGATGCCCATCAATTGGAGAGTGGCTGAATAAATTATGGTATATGAATGTTATGGAATATTATTGCTCTGTGAGAAATGACCAACAGGACGATTTCAGAGAGGCCTGGAGAGACTTGCATGAACTGATGCTGAGTGAGGTGAGCAGAACCAGGAGATCATTATACACGGCAACAACAATACTATATGAGGATCAGTTCTAATGGACATGACTCTCTGCAACAATGAAATGCTTCACACCAGTTACAGTTGTTCAGTAAAGAAAGCCATATACACCCAGAGAGAAGGACATAACATATAGACTACAACATATCATTTTCATGCTCTGCATCAATGTTTGCTTGCATTGGGTTTCTTTTCTCAGATATTTTTTGTTCATGTAGATACAATTGCTCTTGCACAACAAGATAAGTATGGAAATATGTATACATATATTTGATTTGTCAAATATTTTAACATAATTAACATGTAGTGGACTTCCTGCCATCTAGGGGAGGGGAGGAGACTGGGGGTAAAATTTGTAATGGAAAGCTTTATAAGGGTCAATGTTGAAGAACTACCCATATATGTGTTATGCAAATAAAAAGCTTTAATAAAAAAAAAAGAACAATATGCCATAACATTCATATACCATAATTTATTCAGCCATTCTCCACCTGATGGGCATCCATTCAGTTTCCAGTTTCTAGCCACTACAAAAAGGGCTGCCACAAACAATTAAATTTTTAAATAAAAAATAAATTGGTTTTTAAAAAATAAAAGATTTTTTAATGGAATGTTTGGACTGCTTTTTGCATTGGTGAGGAGGGAGATACTCTCCTATGAAATGAGAGCCATTTTGAATAATAAAATGGGTGGGGGTTTTTGTTAGCACTTTAATTTTTACAAAGGCTTCATTCTGGACTTCCCCAACCATTTTCAATTCTTAATCCTGAAACCTCATTCTAACCCCAAAATTCACACTTTGAATAAACCCTTCACCTTTGTACTTCTCCTTCTGTTTGGATAGCTCCTCCTAGAACCTTTATTTAGGAAGCTCCCAAACCAGTCATGTATCCTTTCTCTCCAGGATATGTTCTTGGCTTTCTCTTCATCCTGAAGCTCACTCCAGCCTTAGAATTCACATGTTGAAAGTGTCATCCCATCTTTGAGTTTGGCTAACCATGTCTCATAACCATGTCTAAAGGTTGTACTCAAGACTTTCTCTGCCATCCATGTCTTTGTGGGTAGTCTTATTTTCCCAACTCCCTTTCCCCCTTCCCCCAGCTTGCCCAGTTCCTTTTATATGTTATCTTTCCCCTTTGGAATCTGGAAGTCATCTAGTTCAACTTCCATCCCAAAGCTCTTCTCTCTTTTCCTTCCCTCTCCTCCTCTCCCTCTCTTTTTCTCTCCATCTCCTCACCCTGGGGGTAGGAAGAGTAGGGAGGAAAGTAACTGAGGAACTGATTCCCTGCATATGTAAAGTACTTACTAATATAAATTATTATTATTACATAGTCCAATCACCTTACTTTATAGAGGAAATTGAGATCCTCTGGGGTGAAGTGGTTTACACCATAGTCACACAATTAAAATTCAGGACTTCTGATTTCTATTGTGGGGCCTGTTCTACTATACCAGACTGCCTCTCATAATACAAATAATTGTGTCTATCTTGTCTGGGAGGAATGGGAGGCAATAGGGAGGAATAGAAGCATAGTGGGGGCACAAGGCTTAACTGGTATTTGTGCAGAGTCATGGACAATGTTTTAAAGACCACCCAAGAAGGAATGTTATCACATATTACTACAGAGGCCAGCAAATTAAATTGAAAAAGTCAGAATCTAGTAAAATTTCATAGGTTCTGAAATGAAAAATGAACAGGAGACACACTGGGTTAAAAGCTCCTTCCAGCACAGACAAATCCTTACCCTCTGGGGTTCAAAAGGGGGGCTTTAAAAATAGGTCCTAAAGGCTGCCTGGACATCAAATAGCTTTTAACAGGCAACATTTTGGTGATTTGAGTGTAAATGAATCAGGAACATACGGATTAAATTTCCTTTGCAAAAACACATGGTTTGAGAACTTAAAGGCAAAAGAACTTGGCTAAACACATTTTGGGTTTTGCTGACCCCCAAATATTTGAAAATAGATGGAGACATCTGACCCACCCAACACCACTGAGTCCTCCCATCCCTAATTATTTTTATTTTAAAAACAAAAAAATCAGACAAAAATATGTGTTTGTGTCATTTACACCATTCTTTCAGTACCCTCAGCCTGAGATGGAATCTCAGACACAGTTCAATAGGATGGGAGCCATGAAACAGCAAAGAAAAAAGATGAACTTGGATGTATGGGTGGGAGAAGGGGAGAAAAAGAAAGAGGAGAGACAGAGAGAGACAGAGAGAGAGAGAGACAGAGCATTGTAATTGGAAATCCAACTCCACACTATGACAAGCTAGATTTAATGTTTGGGAGGAGGGGCAGAAATATAAGAAAGCATACAAAATCCAATCAGGCCAAATGACTGGAACTCACCCTCCTAGACTCATGTCGGCATACCAAAAAGAGAAACAAAGAGACAGAAAGAATGACAGAGAAGGGGGGGGGGGGTGAAGGGAGGAAGGGAAAGGGGAAACAGAGAGAAAGAGAAATTGTGCAAGTATACTTCATACTATAAAAGTAAAGACTCAGATCTCATGTACAAAATGGTATTTATTCCAAGCCTCTAAGAGTTAAGGTAACAAATTAGAACAATCAGTGAGTAGGGCTTTATTTGCTAAAGAATTACTAAATGGAGGCTCAAAAGACAGTCATGGAATTTTTCAAATTTTTTATTATTCTTTTTTAAATCTTTTCTGGACTTTTTTTTGGACCTTTCCTGTTCCCTCAGACAACCCTCCCTTCCCCATATACCTTCCACCTGGCTCCATCCAGTGAGCTTTCCCTGGCTACAGTAGCAAAAAAAAAAAAAAAAAAAAAAAAAAAACATTTTGTACCTCATTCTGTACTTTTTCCCAAGAAAAAAAAGGTAAGGAAGAAGGTACATTTCTCTTCTTTTTCTATAATGCAAGACTGATTGATACAATTACATTGCTTTTTGTTTTGTTTTAGTATTCCTTCCATTTACACTGTTAAAGCCATTGTATAAAGTTTCTCCTTACTTCATTCTCAATTTATACAAGTCTTTTCAAATGTCTCTGAATACCTCATATTTGTCATTTCTTAGTGGTGCAATAATATCCCATTTAATCCAAATTCCTCAATTTATCCAGCTATTCCTCAGTTGATAGGCATCTGTTTTGTCTCAGGTTTTCTGATAAAATAAAAATTGTTGCTGTAAATATTCTAGTTGACATGGGATTTTTCTTTCCATCTTTGATCATCTTGTGATATGTGTCCAGCAGAAGGATCATTGGCTTAAAGCATATAAATACATTACAACTAGGACATAGTCTAGAGATTATTCGATCAGAACAGTTATTTTTCCAAGGAGTAAACTAAACCTCAGAAAAGGATAATGACTTAACCACAGTCACACACGTGATTCAAACAAAGTTGAGTCCTCTGATAGCCCTAAATTAAGCTATTTCACATCACTATAGTGATATATAAAATAAGATGCACTAAGGAGACTAATTTAGAGGGAATACTCTAAAGTCTGATATCTCAATTTGAGAATATTCTGGGTTTCATACAAGCAAAAATGCTGAAAGAAGTATTTTGATTGCTCTTAGGCTCCCTGTTTGATACCTTTTTCTCACTTTCATCCCTTTAGTAATAATTCTTCCTCCTTTAGGAACCCCAGTGGCTTTACTCCCCACTCTTTGAGTCAGTTGTCTTTTCTTGTATCCACCCAGTGTAGAGGTTAGAGAAGGTAAAATTCTGGGTCCCAATGCTTAAAATGCTATCTTTTTACCCCACAAAATCACCTAATCTGTGTCTCAGTTTTCTCATATATGCAATGGGTATAATAATACTTATACTGCCCAACTCACAGGGTTGTTTGAGGGAACCACTTTGCACAATTTAAAATGTATTATAACTGCAGGCTATGGTTATTTACACTAAGACATAAATTAATGATAAATAACTTAAACTGAAGTAAAGTAACACTAATGGTGGAATCTCAAACCTTGGCCAGAGGACAAGGAAGAATTTCTTAGAAGAGAGGAGTAGGAATTTAATTGGGACCTGTCAATTCACTTTGGATTAAGGGGTCAGTTTTAAAATGTAAGAGAATGTAAACATACTTTTCAATTTCAAATAAAGTCAGCCTATTTTTAAGTCAATAAGCATAAATTAAGCACCTGAATAGAAAATAAATACTTGAATCAAGAGGAACAAACTGCCTTTTTGTAGTTTCCCTGAATTACACTGAAGATAAGCTATTATAGTAGAAATTGATCTATAGCAAAAGTCAGCAAATTATGGACCAAATGCTCCTAATCTCCTTTTTTTGTAAAACCTATCAACTAAGAATGTTTTTTTTTACATTTTAAATAAAATTTCATTGCATTTTTAAAATGCAAAATTCATTCTTATTTCCCAGATGAAACTGATCTTCCTCAGGAAGTAGTTTGCAGATCCCTGATCTAAAGAAAAGTAGGTAGGATTTAGTGTCAAAAGATTTAAAATTGACTCCTCTGTCTCATATTTAGTATAAATATGTGACCTTAGCCAAGTGATTATTCCCCTTTCTGGGCCTCAGATTTTCGTGTGTAAAATGAAAGAGTTATTACCAGGCCTAGAAAAAAAAAACAAAAACCTACCTCCTAGGGTACTGAAAGAATTGGTGAGTGGAATATGGGCTGAACCAACTTAATTCTCTTTGAAATATTGTGGGATAATGAGAGAAGGTCCACAACTGACTGATCAATCCATCCCTCAGTCAATGAACATTTATTAAATGCCTACTATGTTCCAAGCACAAGACTGAAAAAAAGTAGTTGTCTTGATTTAAATACTTAAATAAATAGGCAGAATAATTAATATCGTAATGGATGAGAAAATAAAGAGAAAAGAATGGAATCTTTATCTAATAAACTAATGATCTTCACTTGAACTCCTGGCAAAATTATGGATCTTATAACTAAGTGGTAAGATCTAGTGAAGAGAGGGCTGGATTCAAATTCTGTCCTATTAATTGTATAACTATGAAGGGACAAATTTCTTGGCCTCGGTTTCCCTTATCTATAAAAATGGAGATACTAATATCTGAAGTATCTACCTCAGAGATCTGTGGATTTTATTTAATAAAATAATTTATAGAAAGTGCTCTACAAACCTTAAAGCATTATGTAAACACCAATTATACTTACTGATGCATATCCAGAAGTGTGGCTTTATTACAAAAACAAGTCAAACTATCCTAATATAGATTTTTTTTTCCTTTTTGGACAGAGCTACTAGAATATAGAACTTGGGAAATGTGATAGATATACCTGTGTTGAGTAAAGTTTTGCACAGTCTCTCATGATTATTGCAGACAGAACAAGAAGATGTGGGCTAGACCCCATCTTCTTAAACTGTGATTTACAACCCTATCTCATAATTGGATGTGGGGGTCACAAAATTATGATTTACTATCAGCAAATGTTTGATTTGTATACCTATTTTATATAAAATTTACATAAAATCTACATAAAATATGTATCTGGAGTCACATAAAAATTTCTGGGGCAAAAAGAACTTGCCAGTAGAAAAAGTTTAAGAAGCCCTAGGCTTGCCCATCATAGGCAGATTCAGATCTGTTGAATATTCAGACCGATATTCATTGTGGAGCTTATATGATGTCTCTATTAGAGCCTCTATAGGGAATTCTACTTTAGGATGAGGTTAAAATCTTTATCAGTGACTTGGATAAAAGTATATCATGATTACAAATGACAGAAATGAAATTAATCTGTCATTAATGTTTATTAATAAAGTCAAATTCTACTAGCTGTTCACTGATTCCCTCAATGATCGAATAGTCAAAATGGATGTTCTTTTCTCAGTCTTAATTCTTTTGCTACATTCCTTTTGAACACTCCCTCTTGGTTCATGTTCTGCTTTGTTGGATCATTATGCACATTGTGCTGCTAAACTGTGGGCTTTCCTAGGTTCTTTTCTCTTCTTTTTCTACATTCTCTCAGCAATCTCATCAGCTCCTATTGGTTTAATTATAATTTATATGCAGATGGATCACAGATCTATAGATACAGTCCAGGTCTTTCTCCTGAATTCCATTCTCATGTTACCAGATGCCTATTTTACCATTCAAAGTGCACATCAGTTTCATGTCCAAAATAGAATGCATTATCTTTTGGCAAAAACTTAATCCTCTTCCAAATGTTTTTATTTCTATTAAAGTCACCACCTTTACTAGGTGCATATCCTACTAACCTCTGAAAGATTGTGGAAAATGAGAGAAGAGCTACAATCAATTGACCAATGAACCAGAAAATATTCATTAAATGGCTCCTGTCATCTTCAGCTCTTCACTCTCCCTCATCCCACATACCAATCAGTCCCCAAATATCTACATTTTTAGCTTTAAAACTTCCCCCATACAATTTCTTCTCTCAATTCATATGACTCTCACCTTACTTTAAGTCCTCCTTACCTCTCATCTGAACTATTGCAAGTAACCTTTAATTGATCACCTCAACTCCTCTCTACCTGCCCTAATCCTTCATGCCTACAAATGATTTTCCTCAAGCATAGATTAGAGACATATTATTCTCCTATTCAATGAAATCCAGTGGCATCTAAAATAAAAAAATAATTTCTTCCTCAATCTAATGTTTAAAAATGTTTATAAACTGATTCTGACCTATATTTCCAGTTTGATGGTACTTTACTTCCCTTCCTGTACTCTCTAATCCAAACAAATTGACCTCTCTGTTCTTCATAAAAGGTATTCTATTTTCCATCTCTATACATTTGCACTGTTCACAGCTCATACCTGAAATACTCTTTCTCCTCACTTCTACCTCAAAGAATCCCTTATTTCTTTCAATATAGAACTCAAGCATTACCTTTTGCATGAATCTTTTCTTGATTCTCCCACATCTCCAGTTGATGGTGTCTCTCTCCCTAATTAACCTACATTTAACTATCTGTATTTATTTGTATTTATTATGTACATATGTAGACAATAAATTTTGCTTATGTTCTAAATACTAGTTCCTTAAAGATCAGTTCCCACAATATGCATATATGCATATATATATATATACTTATATATGTGTGTTTGTGTTTTTATACATATTGTATGGATATGTATTTATATAAAATATTTTAATATGTACATATATTTATATTTAGTGTCTCCTCCTTAGAATGTAAAATCCTTGGGTGTAGGCATAATTCTTTGTATATGTGTCCCCATACACATTATTTTTGTCATTGTTGTTCAGTAATTTCATTTGTGTTTGATTCTTTGTGACCCCAATATCTAGCACAAATAGCACATAGAAGACATTTAATAAATGCTCATTGATCGATGGATGGATTGGTTTATCCTTTCAAAAATTAAGATTTTACCAAAAATGAAATTAAACTTACTAGTCAGTAGTTTGTACACCTTATTTTCTTCTCTTTCTGGAAAATCGAAACATTCACCTTGCTTCCAATTATTAGATACTTCTTCTTTTCTCTACTGTCTTTCAAAGATTACTGATGGAACTCAAAAATCTCATCTGTCACTTTTTTCAGCACTTAAGGAGTTTATCTCCATATAATTACTTTAACTCATCAATGGTTCCCACATACAGGCCACTTTTGTCCTGTCCTTTACATTTCAAAATTCACACTACTTAGCAGAGAAAACAGAAGCAAAATAATATTTGAGTACCTCAAACAATGTCCTGATTCCTTCTTTGAGACATAGTGGCACTTGAATCTAGAATGTTTTCATGCCTGAAACTTAAATTTCACAAAGCACTTTGTTTTGTATTTCTCAGATACATTTATTATACAATACTTTGTAATATAGTCATGTACACATGGATCTTATTCCCCTACTAAACTATAAGCTCATTGAGAGCAAACACTGTCTTTTGTATAAATGTAAACTTCTTATCAGAGGTATCCCTGACATAATGGGCTCCAGGTCACATTTGGCACACTTTTTAAAATTCATTATCTCTTCCTAAGAACCTAACAGAATTGATATGCCTCACAATTACCTGCCATGGAATTCAGAAATTGACTTCCACTTATAAAGGAATTTTTATAGAAATTTAGAGGAAAACAAAACAAAAAAAAAGTTTGAAAAAGGAAACATTTTTTTAAAGGTGTATGTAAATCCTGAACATTTTTAAAATGCCAAGTAGGAGGGCTCCTTGGGCTAAGGACCTTCCACATATTCAATTTTTGTCTATTAACCTCTTGCAAAAAGAACTGTCTGTGTGTGTGTGAGTATATGTGTGTGTGTTTGTGTTTCTATCTGAGATCATTTGTGTCTTTCTGTCCCTCTCTATGTCTCTGTTTCTGTCAGTCTGCCTGCCTGTCTGTCTCTCTTCCTTTCTCCTTCCCTCTTTCACTCTCTCCCCCCTTTCTTTCTTCTTTCCCTCCCTCTCTTTCTCCCTCCTTTCTTCCCTCTTTCCTTCCCCCCTTCTCTCTCTCTCTCTCTCCCTCTCCCTCTCTCTTTCTCCCTCTCTCTCTCTCTCTCTCTCTCTCCCTCTGTCTCTCTCTCTCTCTCTCTCCCTCTGTCTCTCTGTCTCTCTCTCTCTCCCTCTCTCTCTCTCTCTCTCTCTCTCTTTCCCTCTCTCTCTCCCTCCCTCCTTTCTTCTCTCCCTTCCTCCCTCCCTCTCTCCCTCCCTGCCTACCTCGTCCCCCCCCCTCTTTCTCTGTCTCTCAATTTGCTGTTTCTAATGTTTCTCTAATTTAACACATTCTCCTCCATTTAAGATGAGGCAAAAATCTCTAGAATCTTCCTCCTCTCCTTGATACCATTATATTTTCTCTACAGATCTTTCCTTGTTTCTTTTTTTTCCCTTTTTCTCCAACCAATTTGAAAGGGGAAAAAGAGCTAAATTAGATTTTCTCTCATATCCTCTCCACTTTGCATAGTTTGAATCATTTGCTATTAGTTACCAATCCCACTCTTCACCACACGTTTCCAAACATGTTCTTTTTTCACCCAATGGGAATGGGGGGAAGATTTCATCACCTGTTCCATAATATTGTAACTTCTATAAAACTGAGCATAGTATTGTATATACAATAGGTGCTCCATAAATTTTTGTTAGATGGAAGTCTGACATTAAAACATAGAGATATATGTGTACAACACCTATAAGAAACATAGGCTATTAAATCTGAGAAATACTTAAGAGGTCATTGAGTCCACACTCAATACACTTCCCATTTTTCAGGTGATGATGTAATTGAGAATCAACGAGGCAGAGTAGCCTTCCCAGGATCATATGGGGATCTAGAAATAGAGCTGGGATTAGCCCTGTGATGTTTCATGTCCCAACACAAGACTCTTTCCATTCCAACTTGACCAGAGGACAGTTACCTTGACCTTAGTCCTCTTCTTTCTACATCTCTGACAATGGCCAACCTCATCCCTAAAATAAACTAGGAATTAACCCCCAGGCTGCCTGTGGGATTATCAGCCTGGGAATATTTCACTACATTACAGTAGTTCAGAATAAGTAACAGAGAGATCGAATGAGGGATTTATATCATCAATTTAACATTAATTACGTAAATCTCTTTGAGGGCATGTAACAAAAAACCCTGACATTTGTGTCACCAAGATTATTGTAACGTGTTGCCAAGGCATACCAATGCTGCACAAGCAGATAGAATTCAAATTCAAATATGAGCTAAAGATGCTACAACTGCCACCAGTCTCCCTACTCCCCACCTCCCCACCCCCATCCGGCCAGAGGCTCAAATATTAGCTGTCCTCACCCTGCCTGCATTAATTCAGTGACTGATCCCAGGAGATTACTAATCCGGCCTTTTCCTAGCCCAGTTGACAGCAAGAATAAAGCTATTGTACCTTCCTAATAATTCAGACTAATCACAGACAAAAGAACATAGTGACAAGCATTTAACTCCTTGAAGACCAGCTACTGGAAACCTCCCTTTGAAGTCCCCCTCCTCCTTATACACACATCCAGGTAGGACAAATTCTTTCATCCACAAATGGAAATAGGTCACTGTATTTGACCTCCGTGGCATATAAATCCATACTTTAATTTGGATTAAACTTATTTCTGGACATAATATATCTTCCCTCCTTCCCCCCAGAAAACTAGGAAATCCTCAGAGTACTAGATATTTTCTTCTTTGCCTCCTCAGTTCAAGGCTTTGCCAGAATGAATGAATTAGGAAATGAAAGTGAATTAATTTAAGTTACTCTGGAATTTTGTTTTTCAGTTCAATAATGCCTACAGGTTTGTATTCAAGAATCCTTAATTTCATCAAAGTAGACTCTTCCTCAAGCAATGAAGAAGGCAAATCCTTTTCAAAGTTACTCTTTATGAGAGTTGGGTTAACTGAAAATAGCCATCACCTAGTGGTCAACAAGGATGAAATTCCGTGCCCAGTGATCTTGGTCCCAGATCTGGAGACATATGCTGGAAATACAAGTTCTTGTTCAGCTATTTCTGACTCTTCAAGATCTCATTTGAGCTTTTATTCTCAAAAACTTGGTTTTGGAATGGTTTGCCATTTTCTTCTCTATCTCAAGAGGAGGGAACTGAGGTATGAAAGTGACTTACCCAGAGTGACAGTTAGTAAATGTCTGAGGTCACATTTGAACTCAGGTCTTCTTTACTCTAGTTCCACCACTGTCAACTTGGTAAAAATCTCCCAGAGTTCAGTCTTATTTACCTAGATTCTGAGTACCCAGGGTCTCTTCCAAATGCTTCAGTAAATATAGGGATGGGTCTTATGATTTCATCCATGTGGGGAATCCCAAATTTAGAGAATTCCAAAGTGAGGAAAATGTCTTGATCCACACAGATTCACATTTTCTCCACAGCTAATAATGTATGATACTTTCTCACCCAGAGGTATGCTGTTAAATATTAACAAGGGAGAGGATGGAGTAGGAGCAACCAGAGAGATTGGGGTAGGTGGGAGAGGAAGAAAGAAGAAATGCATGTACAACACACTTTTAAGTTTTCAGTTAAGAAAAATTAACATTTTCTCCATCACTTTCTTAAGTGTAAACAATAGACAAAATAATACATCAAATCTTGATTTTTATTGTTTGTCAATTTCCAACTTATAAATATTCACACTGAAAATTTAACAACTGGCTCATAGCAGATTAAACTGATTCCAGCACAGTTCTGCCCCCATTCCTACTCCTTTGTAATGGTGAAGTATGGAATTAACCCCGACTGTTTTCAGAATAAATAATAGAGAAATCAAATGAAAGTGTTCGTGGATGTGACACATTGCATATAATTTAAAACTTTTTCAATTTGTTGAACAATTTTGCTAATTTTTTTTTCATTTTTTCTTTTCTTTTTTTTAATATTTGCTATATGAGATGGCTCTCTGGGAAGACAAAAGGGATGCTGGGAGAAATCTTGGTGCCATAAAAACAAGTTACAATTAAATTTTATTTTAAAAATACTTATAATCTTGGAGAATTGCATAATATATTGAGGCTAAATGTCTTCCCAAGGTTACAATTAAATTCTATTTAAAAAATGCTTATAATCTTGGAGAATTTCATAATGTGTTGAGGCTAAGTGTCTTACCCAGAGCCATGTAACCAGTATGTGTAGAAATAATATTTAAACAGGTTTTGAAGGCTAACTTTCCATCCATTATATCAAACATAGAAGAAATATAGAACATATGTATCACCATGTCCTCTTAAATTTTTTATAAGCGTAAAAGGGGAGGAGGATCTTTACACCTATTCATAGAAAGAGGATAATGGAGAGAAAGGATGTAATCAATAAAAGAAAAGTAAAAATGAATAGATCTGATCTCACTCCCAAGTCCCTCCTCGAATCACCTAATCTCCATTAGAATGTGAGTACTTGGGGCAGCTAGAGGGTGCAGTGGATAAAGCATCAGCCCTAAAGTCAGGAGAACCTGAATTCAAAACTGGCCTCAGACATTTAACACTTCCTAGCTGTGTGTCTCTGGGCAAGTCACTTAACCCCAATTGCTTCACAAAAAGACAACAACAAAAAAATGATTCTAGAATGTGAGCATTTGGTCATCATTTAGTCCCTTAAAATTAACAGATGTATTTTTCTTTGTAGATTTCTCTCTCCTTCTTTCAAAAGATATACCCAGAAATCAGGAATTTCACGTCTACCTAGTTCTGGTCTTTTCATGAGGAATATTTGAAGTTTTCTTTTCTTTTAAAGGGATATTTTTTAAAATTATATTGATTTTTATGTTTATTTTTCTTTATTGTAAACCTTTTTCTTTTGCTTTTTCAAATGGTATATTAAGTTTTTTCCTCTTCTTTCTGTAGCTTCTTCCAGGTCTTATGTGATACTGACTATGATTTGTTTGTACATTAATTCTTATTTTCTGTATTCTTGTTTTGATTTATAAGATCCAAATTCTGACTATGACATTCCTAGATATTTTCATTTTGATGTTTCAAGAGGTGGTATGTGGATTCTTTTATCTTTACTTTGCCATCTGGTTCCAATAAATAAGGCATCTTTAATTTTTTTTAAATCATAGCTTTTTATTTTTCAAAATACATGTACATAGCTTTCAACATTCACCCTTGTGAAACCTTGTGTTCCAAATTTTTCTCCCTCTTTCTCTCTCACCCTCCCCACATATATTTCCACATTTGTCATGCTGTGCAAGAAAAATCAGATCAAAGGGGGAGAAAAAAAATGAAAAAGAAAAACAAACAAATAAACAACAACAAAGGTGAAAATACTATGCCTTAATCCAATTCAATCTCCATAATTTTCTCTCTGGAGATCACAAGTCTTATTTGGAATTGTCTTGAATCACCTCATTGTTGAAAAGAGCCAAGTCCATCACAGCTGATCATCACATAATCTTGTTGATGCAGTATACAGTATTCTCTTAGTTCTATTCACTTCACTTAGCATCAATTCATATAAGTCTTTTCAGACTTTTTGGAAATCAGCCTGCTCATCATTTATTAGAGAATAATAATATTTCATTTATATTCATATAGCATAACCATTACCAATTGATGAGCATCCATTCAGTTTCCAATTATAGGGCATCTTTCTTTTATGATATCTTGAAATATATTATCTAGGTTTTTGTTTATTTGGTCATGTGAGTTCATTGATTTTTAAAGCTCTCTCTTTGACCTGCTTTCTAGGAAAGTTGTATTTGATACTAGATATCTTACATTTTCTTCAACTTTTTTTTATTTTATTTTGTTCTAATAGTTCATATTATCTCATGAACTCATTGAGCTCTGCTTGCTCTATTCTGTTTTTCAGAGCTTAGTTCAAACCCTTTATTTCACATAATTGGAAACTGAGACCCAGAAAAGGTTTAACAAGTAATAAGGTCACAGAAGTAATAAATATTAGAGCCATGCTTCAAATCCAGGTCTTCTCTAAAACCAGATTTTTTTGATGTTGCTTTAAGGTGGTCATTGATTTGATATGACTTTCTTCACTTTTTCCTTTCACAAAAAGTATTTCTTCTAAAGGTTTCTTGAGTTTGGGGTGTATTTAACCATGTCCCTTGTCATTTCAAGAATCCAGGCTTAAAATCCTAGGCTTGAGGGTTCAGCTCTCAATTTTGGCTTTGCCCTCCTCTTGTCTTACTCAGAGCCCCCACAGACTTCTGGCCACTTTCTTGTGCATTTCTGAACTATATGAAAATATTTTCTCTTGATTTTCTTTTTTTCTGCTATTTTTTACAAGATTGTGCTAGAGTATTCATGGAAAATCTAGACTCCTCTAAGACTTTTTAAGTTTTCTACCTTAATCAGAATTTTTAATAGTTTTTTTTCAAAGAAATTTTAAAACAATAGCTCATTTCATCTTTAAAACAGAATCTCCAAATTATCCAATGTGGACAACATTTCCCCTTTTTAAAAGTTAGGGAAGAGAGACACAAAAAGGCTAAGTGATATGTTTAAAGTTGTACAGTTAATGGTGGAAATTAGATAAGTCTCCATACTCCAGTTATATTCCATCCATTAGACCTCAGTTTTTCTCAACTATTTATGAAATATAGGCCAGCCAAACAGATAACCAGATGAATAACTATAGAATATCAGCAATGGGAGCATCCTTAGAATCATAAAACATAGAATGTCAGAGCTGAAAAGTGCCTTAGAAATAATCTATTCTAATCTTACTTTATGAATAAGGAAACAGACATAAGAGAAGTGGTGTGGCCAAAATTACATGGATAATTAGTGCCAAAATTAGGACTCTAATGCTTTTTCCACCATTTCTGGAGCAATGTATTTTCCATCAAATCATGTTGTATTGATTAACAATTTCAAGGCAAGATTTGCGATAGTAGAAGGATGAAAAAATCAACATATAGGTAATGTTTCAGAATGACTGCTCACTGAAAAACAGTTAAAAATGAAGATGAGGCATCTCAAAAATTTTTTTGAAAGTCAGTGAATTATTTGCAATTCCATTGACAGAAATTTCAATTACAATACAACTTTTCAGTGGCACATTTATTTAATGCACTGAGCATTTCCTGGCAAAATGCAAATATGTGAATAACGTTTTTAGAATTATATAAGTTTAAATATGGGAGACATTTTCAGGATCGTCTTCCTCCTTCAGTTTAAATACAATACCCAATGAAGAGAAAGAAATTATCGAAGTCATAAAGATTAGTGTAAGAGTTAAGAATTAAATAATAGGATTAGAAATAATTAAATAATAGGATTATCAAAAGGAATCTTAAATGTCTTTTATTCCAAACCCTTCATTTCACATATTAAGAAACTCAGACCTAGAAAAGTTAGAATACTTGTTCAAAGTCACAGAAGTACTATGAAGTAGACGTGTAATTAAAACCCAAGGCTTCTCCAAAAAGGGAAGCTGCCCTAAGGTGATCATTTATTTGTTGTAAGGGATGACTTTCCTCGCCTTTTATTTTACTTTCACAAAAAACATTTTTCAAGGCATCATGCTATCTCTAATACTGAGCCAATCCTGTCTGACATTGTCATCTCTCAGACTTCTCAGGTTCATTCCCTATCCCAGTACTCTTCCCCAAATTAGTTTTTATGTCCTTAATACTTAGTATAGTGCCTGATAGTAGATTGATAAGCACTTAATAAAATGCTCGTTGACCGAATGGATAACTAGATAGCACAGTACATAGAGCACCAGACCTGAAGTCAGAGATTAGTCCCAATGCAGTTTCATGTGTGACCCTGAGCATGTCATTTAGCCCTGTTTGCCTCAGTTTCTGCATTTGAGAAATGAGAAGGAAATGGCAAACCACTGTAGTATCTTTCCCAGAAAACCATAGATGTCAGTCACAGAACTGAACAAAAACAATTTGGCTGACTACTTCTCAGTTTCTCACATGCATAATATTAGGTTAGATTAGATGATTTCTAGAGACCTGTCTGGTTTTAATATACTATGGATTGTGGAACTTCTATAGTCTTGCCTCCTGGATACCACAGTTGTTGAACAATCATGTCTAAAGCCCAGTTAGCCCTGGACCCCCCTTTGTCTTAGTTCTAGAGTTTATCCCTAGGGGCTTAGCAAGGTTTAATAGCAAAGTTTTCTTTTGCATGTATCTACAGGCAAGGCTCAGTGAACATCTGCATATCTTAAGGAAATAGATGGCCTATCCTAAAACATATGGCTTGTTTTTCCTACCTCTCAGAAGAATTCACCTGAGTCATTATTTCCTCCAAAATAAAATAATTCCATTTTTGGCTAAATTGCCACTTTTCCTTTTTTTTTTTTTTTTAATTTTTAATAGGCATAGAGAGAGTTACTGGTAAAACTGGTGACCCTCAGGTTCTTCTCCATATCTTAGCAATCTGTTCAGGAGTCCATCAAAGAAATCAGAAGACTATAATGATGCTTTTTATTATGAACCTTTACACTTCGTCAAAATTAAAATGAAAATGCAACATTCATATGCAAATTCAGTTACCTTTTAGGTCTTCTTTATCCTTTATTCCTTTCATAAAATTACAGGTTATTAAGAAATGTTTGAAGTGAGGGAGACATGCAGAAAGAGAGAGAGAGAGAGAGACAGAGAGAGAGTGGCAGAGGGATGAGAGACAGAGGAATGAGACTTCTTGGAAGACTAGGCAGTCTTGTCTTCCATGGCCCTTCCCTCAGTTTCCTGTTTTTCTCTCATAATGGCACATCTATTTTTTGGCTAGCTTCCGTTTCAGAACACAATCTTCAAGAACAGCTACCAAAGAAGAGATTTCAGTACGAAGACAGATTAGATTTATTCTGTTTGATTCCAAAAGACAAAATTAACACTAATGGGGGAGGAGGGGATGTTGCAGAAACAAATCTGGGCTTAGAAAGAAAACTCTCCTAAATGAAGTATCCTATCTTGATAGACAATAGGATCCCCTTCACTGGAAATCTTTAAGCAAAAGTTAGATGCCTATTGTCAAGTGCATTGTCATGCTATTTGTTTCATTTCTGGTTTTAAGACATGACTGTGTAGTTGATGAAATACCTTCCAACTCTGAAACTCTATAATTCTATGATAATTCAACCCCAAATTTACAGATGAAAAAACTGAGGCCCAAAGAAATGAAATTGGGAAGTCCATCTACAGAATGAAAATTCAGACACAAGATCTCATTTAGCTAGAACCCAGGATAGAGAGGAATAGGGTAGAATAACACCAAAAATGGAGGGTAGCACCAGATTTTTGTGTCTGGCATGAGTTCAGTTGAATTGAGAGCTTATGTATTTATATTTCAACTATGTGCAAAGCACTATGCTAGATATGAGGAATACAAGAACTCCCTCCCCTTGAATCCTTTCCCAAGATATTTACCATATACTCTGATCTGCAGGGAGGAAACAAGGAAGTGAAAAGGTACTGAGAACTGGGAGTGATCAAAAAAAAAAAAAAAAAAAATCCTTCAAGTAGAATAAGAGGCCTTGATGAAAGCTAGACAGAACTCTCCGAAGACTTGGGTTGTAGACCTAACTCTAGCACCCAGTGGCTCTGTGACCAAGCAAATCACTCCTCCTCTTAGCTCAGTCTCCTTTCTGTGTTACTCACAATGCCTCCCAAGTGGTTGTCATGAGGAAAGTGCTTCGTAAATCATAAAGCCCCATAGAAACGTGAATTATTAGAGGAAATATTCACTTCAGAAACACAGAAGCTTTCTTCTCTCTGCTGGCTCAGGAAGAAAAGATTGAGATAGAAAAAAGAATACAAGTCTATGTCACTTTCTTTGGAGCTGGGTCTTTATTTCCCACTGCTCTCATGCTGCCCCCTTCAATGCACCTGTGAAAGTTCCCAGAGATGAGGGAGAACAGGAGAGCTGGTCCTGGGTGAAAATGAATGAAGCTCAAAGGGAATCTTAACTGGAAACAACAACTGCCTACTGTCATAACTCCATAACAGGTTAGCTGTCCCCAATCCTGGAGCCTGAATTCCTTATTTCTCCAAATAATGCTTAGGAACTAGAGAAAAAATTAGAGTAAACAGCTTCCTTTATGTGTGAGTGGCCAAGGGAGAAAAATCTCCGAAGGGAGGAGAAAGATGTCAGAGGGAGAGACATGTCAAGGTTACTGCTCTTTGAAAATGGCTCCCAGAGTTCAAAAGTACAAGAAATATTGTCTGCTCCTGTCCTTGAACTCTTTCTCCCATTCCTTGCTACCCTTTCATCCTCTCAGCTCTATTCTGCCTTGACCAGAATTATGCAGACACTAAAGTTCAGGCAGCCCCAGGCCATGTTTGGAAAGTGAAATGTTATTTTTTTGTATTTTTTTTTCCTTTTCTTTTTTAAAAAGTAGGTTAAACAGCATGATCTCTCATTACCCATTGACAGAAACGTGAAATGCAAAATAATGCCCAATAACTAGTTTCAACAGATACTGATTTGAGATATATATCCTTTTAACTGAGATAATAACATAGAAACATACGTTCCTGAAGTTTCATAAAGAAGGCTCAGATTAACACCACAGTCATATGACTCTTGAAGCAAAGCTTCTATTAAAGTTGCTGCCAAAAAGTCACTTTATCTTCCCTCTGATGCATCTCAGATTTTATCTACCCTTTTATTCTTTTTGTCCTTAATTTTAAATCCTTTTTATTATTTTTTTTCCATGCAAGCATCAAGGGGGTTGTTTAGTACTCATTCTTTTGGAAGCAATTATCCACAAGAGAGACATTCACTTCATTTTGGCTGCATTTTATATCTAAACCATGACAAAAAAAAAAAAAAGACATAAAATTGACTCTGTCTCCAAAGCATAACATTGCAAAGTACTCTTCTAAATTTTGACAAGGAGCTGTCCATTGCAGAAATTGTTGGAAGAAACTGCAGAACAAGGTGGGATAGGTTACTATTTGGTGGTTCTTATAAATACACAGTTCTAATGATAAATGGTCCTTCTTGTCAAACTGCAAAGATTTTCTTTCAGATTTCTAGTGGAAAGAACCTGAACAGAGTAAGGCACTTCCCAATCCCGTTTCCTCTTCTGCATAATGAAGGGGATAGATTAAATTAAATCACCTTTTAGGTCCTTCCCACTCCAACCATTCTATGATTATGATTTTACTATTATTATTATTATTATAAATGTTTTCTTGTTGGTTTTTGTTTTACATTGCTTTTGCTTCCCAGTAACTCCCACACCATAGAATCCTTTCTTGTAACCAAGTAATTAAGCAAAACAAACTCTGAGACATTGGCTATTTCTGACAATGCATGTCTCATTTCACACCTATGACCTACCACGCTTCTGCTGAGAGATGTTACCATAAAATTATTATTCTAACATCCCTTGAATTCTATTCAAAGAAGATGTATGATGTGTCCATTCTGAATTCTGCCATGTGTCCAACTCTGAGAATAAAAAGGACAGTTTTTATTTAAATTATGCTTTCAAGAAGTTCATACTCTTAATTCTGGGAAGAGAAAAGTACACAAAAAAGTAAAGTACTAAAGAAAATGAGGTAACTACAAAGGAGAGGTATAAGAGTTAAAATTCCTTGAGGGCAGGGACTGTGGCACTTTTGTCTTTCTATGGTCAGTATTTAAAATGGTGCCTGACAGATAGTAATTGCTTAATAGCCATTTGCTAAATTGAATTAATTGAATGTAATGGAAGGACTCTGACAGTCT
This sequence comes from Myrmecobius fasciatus, assembly GCA_023553655.1. Classification (NCBI taxonomy): domain Eukaryota; kingdom Metazoa; phylum Chordata; class Mammalia; order Dasyuromorphia; family Myrmecobiidae; genus Myrmecobius; species Myrmecobius fasciatus. The sequence continues at coordinate 394,180 of JAJPUD010000769.1, read as the reverse complement.
ATGGTCATGATTCTATAGTCTTTTCCAACTTGAAAGTCTGTGGTTCTGTGATTCATTTCTTAAGAAGTCAGAATAGCTTGCCAAATAATTGGGGCAGTTTAAGACTTGGTGTTGATAACATATTTAAAGAGATAATGGTGTTTTGGGTTCAGCCAAGCAAAAAAGAGTAATAGAATTATAGCTAAAAGTCTTTATGTACCCTCCCAGATTTATAGTTCAACAAACATTTATTAAAAGCATCCATTTTATGCTAAACACTATAATAAGCACTGGAAAGACATGAAGGTTTAATAAGACATCACCTCAGCCCTTCCTTGTAATAATCTTACTCATGTGACTTCAGTTCTTGAAGATTGCAAAGCTCTTTCCATACAACAACCCCTGTGAAGTAGATGCTAAAAAATGGCTTGCCCACATCCATCTTGCTAGTAAGTAGGAAAGCAAGGATTTAAACTTAATTCTCTCATAATGACAGGTCTAGCACATTTGCCACCACCCAATGCTTCTGCTTCAGAGTTTACCAATATTTTTCCAATACTTTTTAGTGACTACCCACTCCATTAATCCAGCTTCATCATGCCTTCAGAAATGTTGTGAAGAAGTCACTCTAGACAAGATAATTCAATCTCTGATGGCCATACCTTATTGCCTATCATCCCTACCCCTTCCCTTAGTAGTGTTTTTTAAACACACTCCACCTACTACCTTATCTTTTATCACCCCTTCTCCCCTCCTCTTAACTTGTTTTCCTAGTGTTTCTGCCCTCCCTTCTATCCTGCCCCTCCCTTTTCTTTCCTCTTTCTCCTTCTACTTCTTTATAGAGCTGACTAAATTTCTATACCCAATTGAAGAATTAAGTTACTCCCTCTTAAAGCCAAAACTGAGGAAATCAAGCTTCAGACAAAGCTCATTCCTCTCCCTTCTTTTTCATAATTGTAACAGGTCTTTTGCACCTCTTCATATGATCTATTTTATCCCATTATACCTCTTCTTTCCACTTTTTCCAGTACAGACCTTTTCCACCCCTTAATGTCTTTTTCTTTGATATCATCATATCAGAGTTCATTCACAATCACACCCTCCGTCCATGTGTGATGTCTCTTTCTGTCTGCCCCATTGACAGATACAGTTTTCAAGAGTTACAAATATTGTTTTCCCTTCTAAGGATGTAAACACTTTAACCTTTAAATATATATATATATTTTTTCCCCTGTTTACCTTTCTATGCTTCTCTTGAGTCCTGTGTTTGAAGATCAAATATTCTGTTTAGCTTTGGGTTTTTTTTTGTTGTTGTTTTTTCCCAATAAAATGATGGAAAGTCTCTTACTTTGTTGCTCCTTGATATTTGAATTGTTTTTGTCTGGCAGCCTGAAGTATTTTTTTCATTGAAAATGTAGTTCTGGAGTTTTTTGTTCCTTGGAGTTTTCCTTGTGGGATCTCTTTCTAAAGGTGATTGATGGATACTTTAATTTCCCCCTCTGTTTCTAGAATATCATGGCAGTTTTCCTTTAATGATCTCTTTAAGAATGCTATCCAGACTTTTTTTTGGTCATGACCTTCAGGTAGTTCAATAATTTTTAAATTGTCTCTTCTGGCTCTATTTTCAAGTCGACTATTTTTCCAATGAGGTAATTCATATTTTCTTCCATTTTTTCATTCTTTTTACTTTGTTTGATTGATTCTTATTGTCTCATAGAGTCATTGGCTTCCATTTGCCCTATTTGCCTATTTTAAAACAGCTGTTAATGGGTGATTTTCTTTAGTTAGCTTTTATATTTCTTTTTCCAGTTGGTTAATTCTACTTTTGAAAAGTATTGTTTTCTTCAATGGATTTTTTTTTGTATTTGGCTAATTGTATTTTTTTTTAAGTTTTTTCTTCAATATTTTTCATTCCTTTTCCAAGCTGTTGACTCTTTCTTGCATACCTCCCATTTCTTTTCTCATTTTTTCTTCTACCTCTCTTATTTGCCTTTTAAAGTCTATTATGAGCACTTCCAAAAAGTCTATTTGGGCTTCAGAACAATTGATATCACTCTTTAAGATTTCCTCTGTGGATACTTTGTCTTCATCTGAATTAATGTTTTGGTCTTCCCTGTCACCATAATAGCTTTATATGCTCAAAGTCTTTTCTTTTTCTTGCTCATTTTTTTTTCCTTTTCTTTTGATATTTCCTCTTTTTTTACTTTTATGGTTAAGTTTTGCTCCTGGGATAAAGGGGGATTGTCCCAAGCTTCTTGTGCAGGCATAAGCCTTGGCTTTGAGCATAGAGGCCGCTTGTGTTTGTAGAGGATAGCCTTGCCTGCTTTTTTTTCAGGAAACACCCTGGTTTCCCAGAGTTTGCCTTCTGAGCTGGGATTGGAGGTTACCCCTCTGACCTGCTTTTCTACTAAGCTAGGACTGAGGATCTTACTTGATGATTTGCTATGATTAACAACTTCTCACCCAGAGTTTTATCTGAGCTGGGATGAACACCCTTTCACTCTAGTGAGACTGACCTTTCTTGAAATTTTTCCAGTCTAACTTGAGCAAGAGAGGTTTCATTCTGTCAGACTCTGTTCAGAGGCTTAGTTCCATAGGAAATTGGGAAAGCTCAACCAGCTTCCTGGCTTTACTCTGCCATCTTGGCTCCACCCTCAGAAGTCTGTCTGATGGTCATACCTCAGATGATGGACTTTCCTAAACACAGTGGGCTTCTAAAACACACAGTCTGTCTTTGATCCAATCCTTGAAAATTTTCCAGGTTGGTTGGACAATGTCAGAACTTAAACCATCCCAGGCACAGGCTTGGAGAAACCACTATCCTTTCCATCCTGCAATGCAGTATCAGAGGAAGAATACAGAGAAATCATTATCATTATAATTATTCAATAAGCCAGCCACTAAGGCAAGAAATAGGAAGTTTCATTTGATTCCATTAATACATAAAACTTCCATATGAGGAAACTCTACCAATATTGCTCAGTATCTTTTCTGAAACTTAAGAGTCTTAGACAAATATCTAAATCATCAAGAAATTAAGGGATTTTTCTAGATTTGCAAAGTCAGAACGTACGAGACTTCAGTTCAGTCTTCCTGGTTCCAGGAAGTCCTCTACTTTTGCTATGTCTGTTTCTCAAGCATTGGTGAAATAAAGACAATCACAAAAACAATACCAACAATAACAACAGCATAAATCATTATTCCTCAAAGCCCCCATTATCCATAAAATGGGAGAGGGGAAAGAGGGGCAATGGCAAAATGAGGGATGCCAGCCAAAAAAATTAATTCAGTGGTGAGACTTTTTGCACTCTGTAGCCATTATATTATATGAGAAATTCTTCTAGGAACCCTGAAAAGTTGCCACTGATTGCCACATCCAATGGAATATAATTGATCCTAGGAAATAAAGAAATAACCAGGGAAATATAGCTGAGTAGGGCAGGTTGGTCCAATTCAGAACTGTTATAATGAACAGCAAGATAGGCAGAACAGTATTTCTTCATGTTCCAGTATCATATGAAGGTGAAATGCATTAGAACAAATCAGAAAGACCAACATATGGAAGATAAATGCAAGAAAATCATAGGAACTAAAATTTTCTAGAAGCATAATTGATGAAATAAAATTGGGAGCTAATTAAGCATTTAAATCTGTAAAGGACAGAGTTAAAGAAACTGAAAAAATTATGCTTAATGAAACTCCAGATATGCTACCTAATATGAAATAACTGGCTAAAATGCTAATGTCTCACATGATTTTGGCAAGATTAACATACTTAGAATGGGATTTCAAAAGTCTTTTTGGAGTTGTATATGACAAACTCAACAAATAGATCACATACCAAAATATTTTTTTTGAAGTTGGCATCTATTAAAATTGTATCATGAAAGAACATATTCTCATAAAAAATAATATATTGGACAGAGAGTAAAAAATATTCCAGGACCTAAACGCAATACAATATATGCTGTGGCCATTGCCACAGTAAAGACCATAGGACAAAAGATGGAGTTATCTTGGTGTCCTCAAAAGGATAAATATCAAATCCTATAACAGTGAAAGTCACTTGAGGAAATCATTGAAGACCTGAAGAAAGGCAATGGGAAATTACATCAATATTTAGTTTTTAAGCATGATAGAAAACTTAAATTTCATGTTTTCTAATTAAAGGCAATGAACAGAAACATATATACTGGAATATATGTATGTGAATATATGTGCATATATATGTGTGTGATATTTTTTGTAAAAGATAAAAGCAAAGGCCAAAAGATTAAGGCAATATGAGGAATCAAAGCCATACAAAACAAACAATTCACCAACAATTTATTATATTTTTGGGGGCTTCAGAAGCAAAAATTTCTCTCTCTCAAAAAAAAAAGGATTATATCAGAATTTTTTATCTGCATAATTTAAGGAAGTCTCATATAAAGAAAGCACAAGTTAGGTCAAACACAAAACAGAGACCTTATATTCTGTAAATATAAATAACAAATCAGTTATCTCAAGTCAAATGGCTGAAACTCTAGCTTCTCTGCAAAACTGGAAAGTTGCAGACCTAGATAAGCTTCTTAATTATTAGCTCAAATGCCTCACTGGCATATCAATTTCCACCAAAACCCTTTACTAACTTCATCTCTGATGCAAATCTGATCCCATCTTTCTTAACAGAAGGCACCACATATTTATTATTTTAAAAATTTGACCCTTCCCAAATATAGTATAGTAATTTGTTTATTTACTTTATATGAAGCATCACAGCTTATAACACAAAAAATCTCTAAACATTTATTAGGAAGCATTTTTCCTGCAGAATAAGAAGAGTGTCAAAATGTCTGGGATTGTAAAGAGTAATCTTTTATCTATTTAATAAGCCACCCAAAAGTGCTGTAATATTAACGTCAACTTTGTTATTTCATATTTATGGGTTAGTTGTATGCCATTAGTTTTCTGTGCTCAAAGAGCATTAAAATGACATCAGTATGTCAGGGTTAAGTACAGTATGTCCAACTGTGACTGATCAGATCAATATGTATCCAGAAGACTTCAGGTATGGACACAAAAAGTCCATTAGAAGATCTGGACTAAAGATGTCTCTACTATACCTCTGACTTTTTTCAAGTACTCCAACTCTGCTTTGCTCATGAAGCACAGCACTTTCCTGGATGCAGACACACCATACTGGCCAGTTCTTTGGCCATATGTCACATATGTCACACAACCAATTCCAGACTCCTTCAGAGAGATCTTGAAAGTGTCCTTGTATCACTTCTTCTGCCCTCCATGTGACTGCTTGCTTTGTATAGTGCACCATAAAATAGTCTTTTAGACAAATATGCATTTGGCATTCAAATGATATGGCAAAGTTACAATGATCTTGTAATGGAGAGAGCCATATGCAACCTAGAGATAGGACTATGGGGACTGAGTGTGGATCACAACATAGTATTTTCACTTTTTTGCTGTTGTTTGCTTGAATTTTGTTTTCTTTCTCATTTTTTTCTTTTTTGATCTTATTTTTCTTTGCAGTATGATAGTTGCAGAATTATGTATAGAAGAATTGCACATGTTTAACATATATTGGATTACTTGCTGTCTAGAGGAGGGGGTAAGGGAAAGGAGGGGGAAAAATTGGAATCCAGCATTTTGCAAGATGAATGTTGAAAATTATCTATGTATGTGTTTTGAAAATAAAAAGTTTTAACAAAAAAAAAATGATATGGCAAGCCCATTGAATTTTGCTCTCTGCAGAAGAGTTTGAATGCTTGGCAATTTAACTCAATGCAAGGTCCTCTGTGTCCCGTACACTGTCTTGTCAAATAATCTTCAGAATCATCCTAAAACATCTCAAATGAATGCAATGTTATCAGCAACCAAGGAAGAAAACCCCTTGTGATTATCAAACAATAACTTTTTTTTTCCTTTATAAAGTTGGACAATAGAGGTATCCTTGAATTCTTGGGGATAACCACTTCTTGCCATATAACCTGGAAGATTTCTGGTAGCTTTTGTATGAGCAGTGGACCCCCTGCCTTGTAAATCTCAATGAAAATAGAATCAGTGCCAGGCAAGTTGCCACAGAAGAGGAGCCTGATAGTATCCAAAACCTCTTCTTTAGTTGGAAGTTCCATTATAGAGGGACTGATTTCAACCTGAGGTAAATAATCAATGACTTCAGCCTTGGCTGATAATGGTCTGTTGAGAACACTACATAAGTAAACTATCAGCCTATCTCTCCAGGATGTCCTTATCATTTATGTGACATAACTTATGTTATATCCTTATCTCTCATGTCCTTATCACTAATCAATGTGATTCTCTCAGTACTGAGTAGTTGAAATGCACCACAGGTCTTTGGCTTATAAAGAGACTTTAAGACACCATAAAAGTATTTTGAATTGTTACTATCAAATAAAAATGAATTTTATCTACCTTCTTACTGAAATAAGAATCCTGCATCTTTCAAGTTTCACTTGCACTTCACTTTTGATGGAGTTAAACACTGACTTCTTCAGACAGATGAACTCTATGAAGTTATCTTTTTATGTTTAGCAGCTTTTGAATTTACCCATAATTTTCGTAAACGAGTCTTGATGTTTGCAAGTTTTCTGGTCCAGATGAATAATGTGATGCTGTACAACAAATCTCTGAAAGTTCTCTGCTCCTTTTCTCCTCCAGGATTACCAACTGTGTATTGATTCAGCTTTCCCTTCAAGTTTGCAATAAACTGTTTCACCCAAAAAGAACTGCCCTAATCTGTTGATATTGTCTTCTGGTAGTCACCTTGCCTTGGGACTACTGGTTTTGCTGAATCCAAAAAAAGTTAAGCTTGAAGAGGATAAGTCTATGATTGGTACAACACTCTGTGCCACACATTGCCTTGTCATTCTCACATTCTGTCTGTCTCTTTTCTTTACAATGCCATAGACCATTAAATGTCAATGTTTGCTGTTAGGATGCATCTATAACATTCTGTACATTTATGTAAACAGAAGATAATATACAATAATTATGTGGAAGCTATCAAAGAGTTTAATAACAAAAGCATATTTTGATGTTCACCACTAAAATAGCATAATGATATCAAGAACAAATAATATAAAACATGGCATCTTCCAATAAGTCAAATTATGTTTAAAATGCTTCTGCTTAGTCTTAAAACCATTATTAACAGTCTTGACAAAAAGTCAAGCCCATCTTCCGAGTCAGAAAGGGAATTTTATTTTTTTAAATCCTTCTAATTACTTGCTTTACATTGATAAAATCAACTTACATACACTATGTTGCTAAATAGCTATTTCATCTTGTAGAAATATTGATAAACTTAGTGTAAATATAAAATTCTTAATGAGTACCAAAGAAAAATGTAGATTGAAAGCTTCAAATTTGAATACAGCAGTCAAATTCAACTAAAGGAAAAGGGGATGCTTACAAACACCTGGAACTTGTCTAGAGGTAAAATATAACAGGAATAAGAATATTAAATGGGAAGCTGAAAGTAACAAACTGACCTACATCCTTAAATCCAAATTTAATGGAAAAGACACATTTAGAACACAACACCTATGTGATATCAGCTTTACATATCCCTTTAACATTTTAAAATGAGGAATTTAGGTGTAAAAACAAAAACTCACAAAATGTTAACTAACAGAACACAAGGTTGATTACCCCAAGGCAGTTCTTGAAAAATTAATACTTCCTTTGCTAAAGTGGAGAAAACTCTCAAAGTATATGAAGATAACGCTTAAAATTTATGGAAATAGTTTTGAAACAGATAATTTCACAAAGCAATATTAAAGTATGGTAACAGGTAAGTGCTACTAGATTTGTATACAGCAGTAACTTGATAAGTTGACCAACTAACTGAAATGAAATTTTTTCCCAGTCAAAGATGCAGTTAAGAATAAAAAGTAGAATTAAAGATTCTTCTTGGTGGTGTCTGTATGAAATCAAATACTACTATATCAACAAATATATATTAGAAAAATAATTGAGTCATCCATAATAGAAATAGAGAGCCATATTATAGTAATTCCAAATAAGGCGGTCATCAGAAATTACAGAAAGGTTATTATCCTTAAGGAACACAGACTTATTGATTAGTGTAAATTATACATTATATAAAAGTGCACATGATATGACTGTAGGTTACAAAATTTTAGTATCTTTTGGATAACTAAGAAACTATCATGTAGTTAGAATTTTATACGAGAACCTAACTTTTTTAACTTAACAGCAATAAATCCCTATATTATAGTAATAACTCAAAAATATCCCTGAAAATTCATCAAATTAATCAGGCTGGAACTAGAGGATTTTTTCAATAGTATATTATTTTTCCAAATACATGTAGTAAAGATATTTTCCGACAGTCATTTTTGTAAAACTTTGTGTTCTAATTTCCCACTCCTACCTCTGACCTCTCTCTTCATATATTGAATATATATTTGTCTGATATATCTCTATAGCAATCTGATATAGGCTAAATATATGCAATTCTTTTAAACATATTTCAATATTTGTCATGTTGCACAAGAAAAATCAGATTTAAAGGGAAAAAACACAAAAAAGAAAAAACAAACCAAAAGGTGAAAATATTATACTTTCATTCACATTCAGTCTCCATATTAATGTCTCTGGAGAGGCATGGCACTTTCCATCACAATACTTCTTTCAAGTCTGATTCAAGTCACTGTTGTTGAGAAGACCCAAGTCCATCACAGTTGATCATCACATAATTTAGTACTACTATGTACAATATTCTCCTGGTTCTGCTCATATCACTCAGCTTCACTTCATGTAAGTCTTTCTAGGTTTTTTTCTGAAATCAGCCTGCTCATCATTGTTTATAGAGAACAATATTATATTACCTTCATATATCACTGCTTATTTAGCCATTCCCCAGCTGATGGGTATCCATTCAATTTTTAGTTCTTTGCCACTACAAAAAAGAGCCACTACAAACATTTTTCCACATATGGGTCTTTTCCTTTTTTTTTTTTTAACTATTTTTTTGCAATACATACCCAATAGTGAGACTGCTGGATCAAAGGGTATACATATTTTTTCAGCCCTTTGGGCTGGAGGATTTTTATAGATAGAACTACTGCCTTTAACTGACTGGGAATAGTATTGATTCATGCAGACATTTTAAAGTGATCCTAATGCACCAAATATTTATAATATTCAAATAAATAATGTGCCAAATAAAAAAATGGATAAAAAGTTTTTAAAATATAGAGAACTAGTGGAAAAAAGTTTAATTGTATGGGAACAAAAAAAATGTCATTTTTCTCTTCCTATCTGCTACCTATTTCTCTAAGTTCAAAAAGAAAATCCTTTTTTTTTCACTTTTAGAGTTCTTCATAGTCTAGTCCCTTTCCTAATTTTCCATGCTTCTTATACTTTTCTCTATTCCACATACTTGGCAATCCAATACTGTTCTCCTTGGTATTTCTTGAACAGGTCACTCCATCGCCTGACTCCATTTTCCCTCTCCATCCTCTGTCTGGAATATTCTCTTTTTTCATCTCCAATTCCTGGTTTCTCTGACTTCATTCTTCAGAAATAATATAGTAAACCTTTATGTCCCACCAATAACCCAATGTCTGGTGTCAGAAGTAAGGAAGGCCCAGGGTGCCAGAAAGTTTTATCTGGTGACCTAGTCCCCCAAATCTCTTCCTCCTTCACTTCAGTCTCATTTAAATCAAAAGGGCAACCAATTCTACTGATTAATACCAACTGTTCAGGATATATCAACTATATCCATAGCCCAGGCCAATTTAGTGATCAAAATATAGAAAAATGTTCATAGATCATATAGAATCCAATTTAAAAAATAAATTTACTTAACAATAAAAAGATTTTTTAAAGATATAATCACAGGGGCAGCTAGGTGGCGCAGTGGTTAGAGCACCAGCCCTGAAGTCAGGAGGACCTGAGTTCAAATCTGGTCTCAGACACTTAACATTCCCTAGCTGTGTGACCCTGGGCAAGTCACTTAACCCCAATTGCCTCAGCAAAAAGCAAAAAAAAAAAAAAAAAAAAAAAAAGATATAATCACAGAACCAGATATATGCTACTCCTTCCCTTTCCACATTTACTTTGATGATAACACCCAGTTATTGCTTCCCAAGACACAGGGAATTCTGTCAAGTCTGAGGAACTTCAACTATTCATTGGATAAGTTGTTTTTTTTGTTTGTTTGTTTTGTTTTTTTCTTTCACCTCAGGAGGACAGAAAGCAAAAACAGTAATTTCAATCTTAATCCCCTGGAATAATTACATTCGAAGGACAGCCTCTTTGCCTCTTTAAAGAAAAAACACACCAGTGTAGGTAGATTCTTCCAACACAATGAAGAAAAACAAAAGTTTAGCCAAATTTTTCAAAATGTCAGCAGCCTTGGGGAAAGAGAGAGAATTTGAGTCACCATATTATTTGCCAGCATTTCTGCCACTTTTCAGCAAGACTAGCCACACTTTCCTCTCCACAAGGGCCTCTTTAAAGACAGGATGGTTTTTGGCCATGAAATATTGTAGGTGAGCAGATGGTGTTTCCTTAAATCAGAGCATTTGTTAAAAAGATTTGACAGATTCTTGTCAATAAAGGTAGAAAATTTAAAACATGTGACTTTTCTCTCTTTAGAAAAAAAATTTTATAGCATATGTAGAAATATTTAAGCTTTAGTTTTTCCCCTAGAAACTGAATATACTTTTCCTTAGAAAACCCAAACTCCTTAAGTTTCCCAACATTTAGTCTCCTAACTAAACTCAGAGCTCACTATGAATTCTGATTAAATAATTAATTGATTGATAAGATAATTTTGCACAATTTCTTAACTAGAAAAAAAAACCTCCTTGATTTTAAATATTGAAGTTCATTATTAATTGGGCCATAGGATTTAATGTCTTTTTAAAGCATTTTTCAGCTCATTTAATCCAAGCCCCTCCCTTAGATGAGGAATTAAAGACGGCCCAGAGAATTGGAGTGGCAGCTTACCATTTAATAAAGCTTTACACAAAGCATTTCCACATCTCTTAACTCATATAGCAATTCACAACATCATTCATGTAAGTATCAGTAGCTCCATTTTATTGATGAACAAACTGAGGCAGAGAGAGTTTAAGTCGGTTACACAAAGTCACCCAGCTAGTCACAGAGTCAGGATTTGAACACAGATCTTCAGATCCTAAAACCAGTGCTCCTTCTGTCATATCATAGATTATAAAAGATTCTCAAGGTTTTTTTTATGTAAAATGTGTCAGACACAACTTTACAACAAAAAATGTAGTTAAAAATATTCATACTTCATACCTCCCAAGATGGCTCTAAAAGAAAGTTTTTTTGTGAACATTAAAATGTGATAGGAATGTGTTTTTGCTGGATCCTAAGCTCTCTGAGGGAAGGGACATCATCTTATCTGGACTTTGCATCTCCTCCAATACATATGGAGATTCACAAAAACAGGTATACAATAAATATTTCTTTTATTGTGTTATTGAAATTATGCAACTTGGACAAAAAATGATCTATCTTCCAAGTTTTATATTCTGTAATACTATGACAATTAAATACAAAAATAAGAGAAAGGAAAAAGAAAAAAAAAAAAAAGGAAGAGAAAAAAATCCTTTTTTGGCCTGAATTATCTGAATTGATATTCCCTATGATTACCAATTCATCAGGTAATTTGCAAGTCTCCTTTCTACTCCCTCACTCCCCTTTATTTGCCCCAGGGTCCTGGACACTCAGCCAGTCTGTCACCTAGGATCACCAGTCCCTTATTAAAGGAAGTGTCCAGTCTGCATCATAATCTCTCCACTTGGTAATTATCCAGCATGTAATAGAACTTGGGGGTGGGGAGGAGAGAGAAAGAGAAAGAGAAAAAAAAAACAAAAAACAAAAAAACAAAGATTAGTGGAGGTGGACAGAAGTGAAATAATTCTAATATCAGTATCCCATGACTTATTCGGGCAAAATAAAAAGTCCTCATTACTAAATCACAAAGCAATTAAAAAATTAAAAATTTCATAAGACCCAACATAAAAGAAGTACAAGTGTTTAGTGATGGATTATAAAGTAAAAGTGGGAGAGAGAGAGAAAAAAAAAAAAAAAAAGGAAAAGCTCCCTTGTCTCAGGGGCTTCCCTCACAGCCTGTGATACTGATTTCTGTCCTCACCCTCATGCAAGCCGAGAGAACTAATAAATTCCTGGCTCCCCTGCCTGGGAGCCAAGGCCGATTAATATCTGCCTACCTTGTTACCTAATTCATTATGGAATAGCAGTTAATTTGATTTGATATTATTTTAATAAAATTCTGTAATATATTAGATTGTTTCAGGCTATCAAAATAATTTTCCAATTATTACGGTTACTCAAGCAAGTCTTTTTTTTTCCCTTCATGAGCGGCAGTTGGTCTGACTCAGAATACATTAGCTCCTACAGCTTCATCCTGGCCAGAGGAACACGGAGTATATGCATGATTACACCAGAAATGTTACTGCCAGGAACATGTGCCTGTAGTTCAAGGCAAAGAGTCCACAGACTGATGTGTAATTATGGCCCCATGACGTCAGGAACATGGTGATAGCCCCTTTCCATTTAGTGGATTAAATGAAAAAACAATGTAAAATAAACAAACATTATGAACTCATAGATTCAGAGTCTTTCCTAGCTGGAAAAGACCTTAAAGATTATCTATTTCAACCCTTACCTGAAAAAAAAAAAAAAAAAAAACAGTTTTACTATCACTCCCCTCACAAGTGATCATTTCTGCTTGACCACTTTTCTGCTTGAGCTTCATCCATTGTTGGACCCTTTTTAATTTCAAGAACTTGTTTCCTTAAAATGAGATAAATTTGCTTCCCTTTGTCCCTTCCACCTATTATTCTTGGTTCTGTCCTCCAGAATTAGACATAGTAAGTCTACACCAGACACTTTTAATAATAACAGCACTTGAAGGTTTATCAAGGACTTTCTTCATAATGATCCTTTGAGGTAAGTAATGCAAGTATCATTACTTTATACACATGGATAATAAGAGTAGGGAAACCGATTTCATTATCTTAGAATGAAAGTTGGAAGAATTCTCTCTTGAGTCACATTAGCCTGCCCCTGGCTACTTGAAGAAGTATCAGTATTTGGATCTAGAAGGAACTTTAGAGATTTTTTTTGTTTATTCCTTCCTTACCATATGAGAGATTGAGATTCTAAGTTGACCAAGTTTACACCGCATCACAGCCAAGATTTAAACCTAAATCTCTTGACTCTGAATTCATTCATCTTTCTATGCTACTACCTCGATACTCCAATAAATTCCATCACTAAAAAGCTTTAAGATTCATAGAGACAGAATTCTGAATAATACATGGGGCAAATATCATTATACCCATTTTGCAGAAGTGAAAACTGAAGCTCAACCAGATGGACCGATTTGTCCAGGGACATTTTATCAAGGGATTCGAATTCAGGTCTCCTAACTCCAATCCAATACTTATGACAAATATTCCCAAGAATTGAATTTCAAAAGTGTGTTTGATGCCTGGAACTAGGACCCCTGTGGGTCTCAGGCATTATATGAAATAAAATTAAAAACTATTCTAACTTGCCGGAATTTACAATGGGGCACAGACAATTATAAGTTCAGTTTCATGGTCTATTGGTATAAGGCTCTCTTGATGTGCACAGATTAGTACTTTGTCCTGTGTGAAGAGTGGGGCTGAGAAGTTGAGAGCAAGAGAGAGAACTCATCAGTTTGTCAAATCATAGAGTTGGTCCATGTTCTGCATTTGCTTTGAGTGCTTCTGGCTTTCAGCTATGAAGAAAGATGAATGATACCAATTCACTTCAGCTTGCTGAAAGAATAGACTATGGGAAGACATGGGAGGAACAGGTAGTCTCCATCATGTCCTCATTCCCAATTTGCTACACTAAAGAATCAGGGCAACTTTCCCTTGGGTAAGGTCTAGGATTCTCTTGGTTGAGCTGTTTACCTCATTCCCAATGGGAGAGCTCTTTCACTCTGTATTGTCTGGTATATATTCTCCTGGGAATACCTTCCCTAATTTCTGTTTTGCTAACAATTTGGATAAATGGATTTTCCCGGCTAAGTGCTATGTATATTTATTGTAAAACATTTATATGTGGAATGAAAGGGATCAAGTCTTGGATATGGAGCCTGAAATCCTTCTTTCCTTCCCCAACAATAAAACCATGATCAGTTTGAACCTGATAAAAATATTTAAGGGAGAAGATAAATATAATTCTAGCATGGTACTCCCTTTCTCTGAACAAAAAAGGATTATGTCCCGAATATCCTGCTTCTCTTCTTGACAGGAATTAAAGTCTCCCTTGGAAAAAGGTGAGGGGAAAAGAGAATCAAGATATCTGTTCTGCTTCCCTTCAAGCCTCACAAAGATACTCCCATGCTACATGCAGAGGGAGCAGTCTTTGCAAAAAGTGGGCCTTGTAATACTAAGAACATGACAACAATCATCATCATCATCATCATGGATGCAATTTTATTACAATGGAGAAATTTTCAGAAATAAAATATGTCTTTTTATTCTCACTTCCTAGCCATTTCCAACACTGTGACCAGCACACTGGCCATCATTCTCATCTCTCTGCCCTCCTCTCTCTGACACAGTCTTGGACTCACCTCCAAGTCACTGAAATTTTATTGGTGAACTTTTGACTTCCCTCAATAGATCCCATTCCTCCAGGTCACTTCTTAGGTATCTACACACCATGCTGCCTGCCCATTGCCATTATCCTCCTCTGCCCTAATTAGAACTTTAGACTCTATCTTTGGGACATTGGGTTGTGAGATATGAGATTTCATTTCATCTTGCCCAGAACCAATCACTCATGCCACTTTTTAGCCATATTCACCCTGACATTCCAAATTCTTCACTGACTTCTTGATTTTGTTGCTGATTTTTTTCTCCCATTTGATCATGAATAAATTAGTCTTTTCTAACTTTCTTAGGAGGAAGGATTCTTACCAAACCATCATAAGTGAGTCTGAAGGCATAATAGGCAATTAGTTAAACAACATTAATTCATTTTTCAGCATAAAGAACATCAAGAAAACAAACAATGGGCATTTACTGAACTCCTACTACATAAAAAGCACTATACTAAGTGCTAAAGTTAAATGCAAGTGATAAAAATTCTATCAATAATAGCAAAGTTTATGATATGTTTTGTTTTGTTTCAATTTGGTTTGGTTTTGGTTTTTGCTGTGGGAAAGGATAAAATCAAATGTATATTAGAGTTATTTTGGATAGATTTAGTATAAGCATTGATAACTCAGAAATCAGCAAAGGTCATAGATCAGGGTTTGAGTTATTGTTTCATTGATTATTTAGGACAGTGAAAATGTAATATGTATTATTAATCTGCATGATCAAACTTAAAAATGATTTTTTTAATAATTTCCCTCCTCAGAAAGTCTATTGTTAAACATTTACCATCAGACCACTTGTAAGAATTATTGCTCTGTGGTGTGGGAAGGGGACAGGATGAGGGGAGGTAAACAATAATGGAAAATGTAAATAGACTAGAAATAATCCTTGTTTTCTTTTTCTTTTTTTTAAACAAAGAAGAATGTTCTTCAAACCAGGAAGAAAAAAAGGGGGGGGGGGGGGAGAAATGTGGTTAATAGGTGTTAGAGGTAGGTCTGATTCAGGCCAACTAGCATTTTTAGTCACATTTGCTCTGGTGTTAAAATGAGTAATTCTTAAGTCATTGAACAGTTAACATAAGAAAGTTTATGTAACTCCAACATAAAGAGGACAATCAACAATATGAGAGAACTTAACTCAGTTATGGAAACAAATCTAATCAGCAGAAACATTTGCTAAATCTGAAGAGCTCCAACCTCATGTGGGTGGGTCTTTCTATGCTTTTAATTGACAAAGAAGTCTTGTCGATAAAGTTAATGCCCACCAGAAAGCAATATCAAGGGAGGCACAACTTGAACTTTACCAATAAAGTCTCAATTTTGCCTCCTTTTAGGAAGAATTTCAGCTTCTTCCATCTGCAGTGGATATAGGGAGATCCCAATGGATATTGATCCAGTAGCAACAGGAAGACAAAACTTAAGGTAAGTAAGGATGGATAACAACTTATCAGGTAGTTGGTAGAGAGGATTCTTGTTCATGTATGAGAAGACAAAGAAAGTACTTGAGGTCCCTTCCAAATCTTGGCCCTGTGATTATGTGAAAAGAGTAAGAAAACTTAGAAACTTTTCATGAGTTTAAGATACCTAGCCTCCAAGTTGCCTGGATCTTACAAATAACTTAATTCTGCATTTCTGTATTCATGTAATCTTGTCCAGAAAAATGATCTCGGGACTAGAAACAAAAATGATCAATGGAGAGAATAAATTCGAAGTAACTTAGAAGATCACAACTTAGGTAAATTTGTCATTTTTTATTATATTAGATTTACTTATCCATAAGCAATATTACTTTAATTATTTAAGGGAATTTTGTTTCTAATGGAAGAAGTGCCACACAATTATCTTTGTTGAAATGGAGTCATGCTCCAGACAAATTAAGTCAATTCTATTGGTGTCTTCACAAAATCACTCAGTCAACTTCAAGCCCAGTATTTTCTTGGACAAGAATTTACCTCTACCACATACTAAAGAATTACTCATCTAAGTTTGGCATGAATGTCAGCAGTGAGGAGGAAGTTGGTCCTTTTTAACTCCTGCATAAATCTAATTCTTAGGAAGTTGTTTCATTGGCTACTTTTTTTTTAATCCTTCCTTCATTTATCTCAATTAAATTTAATAATAGGTTTTACCCAACATTGTGGTGTATGAAGATCATTTTGGATCCAAACTACTATCTAGCATGTTAGTTATAATCTCCAACTTTATACCACCTTCAACTTTTTTATAAGCACAAAATCTGTGTTTTTCTCTAAGGCAGTATATTTTTAAATGCTAAAGCATATTTAACCAAGGACAGATTCATAGGCCAATTGATGGTCAATCTCTTTCAAGATGACAATGAAAGATTAATAATTAATCTTCATGTCAGCCAGTCAATAAGAGTGCTGAGGATACAAAAAAAGGCAAAAGACAAGCCCTGCCCACAAAGAGTTCACAATCTAATGGTGAAGACAACATGTAAACAACTACGAACAAAAAAAAAACTATCAACAGGATAAATTATAAATAATCCAGCCGATTCACCAGTTCTTAATCTAGCAATTATACCATCATTTATCTCACTTCTCCATATTTTCCACATCTTTTTTTGCTAAAATCTAGATAAATTAAATCAACAATGAACTCTAATTTATGAATTGATTGACCATCAAGAAAAGAGAATCATTTTCCTGAATTCAAATCTAGTCTCAGATACTTACTAGCTGTGTGATCCTGGGCAAGTCACTTAACCCTTATGCATCAGTTTTCTCATCTATAAAATGATCTGGAGAAGGAAATGGAAAAGTCACTCCAGTATTTCTACCAAGAAAATCCCAAATGGAGTTATGAAGAGTCAGACACAATTAAAAATGACTGAACAATAAAATGACTCATTTTCTCATTTTTTTTTACAATCTTTGAAAAATTACTGGTCAAGCAGGATGATTTCAGAGAGGCCTGGAGGGACTTGCATGAACTGATGCTGAGTGAAACGAGCAGAACCAGGAGATCATCATACACAGCAACAACAATATTACATGATGATCAATTCTGATGGACATGGCTCTCTGCAACAAAGAATTGTCTCAAACCAGTTCCAATTGTTCACTGAAGAAAACCATATACACCCAGAGAGAGGGAAATGAAATATGGACCACAACGTAACATTTTCATGATCTCTATTGACATTTGTTTGCATTGTGTTGCTTTTCTCTGATTCTTTTTTTTTCTTGTAGATAGGATTTTTCTTGCATAACTTCTCAAGCATTTCAACATTATTAATATGTAGTGGACTTCCTGCCATCTAGGGGAGGGGAGGGGACTGGGGGTAAAATTTGTAATGGAAAGCTTTGTAAAGATCAATATTGGGGAACTACCCATATATGTGCTCTCGTACTAGTTTTCTACTTATATAGGATTTAAATTCTCCATTTGCCTTTTTTTTTTTTAGTCTTTTCTAGTCCAAAGTCCATTCTCTTAGGGAGATAAAACCTGAGCAAAATAAAATTCCCATAATACTTTTTCCTCTCTCATACATTAACATTGTCTAATTCATTGTAAATTTTAGCCCTATTCTTTTAAATCCTATTCTAAATCAATTAACTCATTATTTCTTACACTTCAGAAATATCCCAATCCAATCACATTCTGTCGGAGAGATTGTCTATGAAAGATTTTTCCCCAACTTCCTGCTTTTTTTCTATTTTTGGCTGCATGGGTTTTATTCATACAAGAAAAAATTTTAATTTAAAATTACAAAAATTATCCATCTTACACTTCAGAGATGCTTTCATCTTATAATATGGTTTAAGGTCTGATAGTACTGAATCTACTTTTAAAAATCTTTTTCCGCTGTGTTTTTAAGTTCCTGACCTTTTGTTCTACATGAACTTTGTTATTAGTTTTTTCTAACTTAGTAAGATGATTTTTTAGTAATTGGATTGGAATGTCATCATATAAACCGATTAGTTAGGTAAATTTGTCATTTTTTATTATATTAGCTTTACTTATCCATAAGCAATATTACTTTATTTATTTAAGGGAATTTTGTTTCTAATGGAAGAAGTGCCACACAGAGAAGTGTATTGGCCAGGGAGGAGTACTTTGGTCCAGAAAGTTACAGTAGTTTGATGCACATTTTTTTTTTTTTAAATACTGGTAGAGTTGATTTGGTCACAGTGATCGCTGTAGATCTGGAGGAAGGTAAAGGAAGGGGTACACATAAAAGACTGGGGAAAGGAATAGCCATTTATTAAGCATCTACTATGTATCAGGCAGTGTGGTAAGCATTTTACACTTATTATTTCATTTGATTCTGGTATTGAAACAATTTGAAATGAGGCTATGGAGGACTAATTCATAATAAAGGGAGTCAATGATAGCTCATGCAGACATAGAGGAGTTTTGACAAGCCAAAAATTTGTCTTAAATATCTAAGTATTTTAATAGAATACTAGCTTGATATGAGCTAGCAGTATACAACTTCATTCAAAAGACTAATAAAAATATATCAAAATAGTCTGTCCAGATATGAACACATCTGGAATATTTTATGTAGTCCAGGGCACCAAATTTTAGGAAGGATTTTCATAAACTTTCCCCTTTTTACAATGTCCTTATTTCTGTTGACATCATCATCCTTGAAGTCACACAGATTTACAACTTTGGAGTCATCCTCAATTTGTCCCCTTCTTTATTGCTTATATCCAACAGATAACCAAATCTTGTCAGTTCTACGTCTAGAATTCTCAGTAGTATTCATTTGATCCAAGAATCATAGATTTAGAGCTTGAGGGAACTTTAGAGGTCATCTAATCTAACCCATCATATTTGTAGATAATTTGCTCAAAGTCATACAGTTACTAAGCTGCAAAGCTGGGACTGAAGGCCTCTTCTATTCATTACCTTCTCTCCATTGATATAGCCATCACTGTAGTTCAAGATCTCATCTCTTTTCACTTGGACAATCACAATAACTAAGGAATTGTTCTTCCTACTCTAATCCCTTTTTTTTCTATGATTGGTCTTCTACACAGATGCCAAATTAACATCTCTTAAAGTATAAATTTGAGGACACCAGACTTATAATTAAAATGGAATCCATTATCTTTCTCCCTGAAACTCACCCATTGTTTTTGTCAGGAGCATCATCATCCTTCCACTCTCCCAGATTCAAAGCTTGGCATGATTCCTGATTATCTTTCTCCTTCATTCCTCATTAGATAATCAAAGGCTAAATCTTGCCATTTTTTATATCCATATCATCTCTCCAGTGTGTTTGCTTCTCACTACTCACCTAATTCCACTTTAGGTTAGATACTTATTACCTCTAACCTAGATTATTAAAATGACAAATCTCTGCCAATTCCACTGAATCATCTATAAAGTTGTTAGACAGGGGCAGCTAGGTGGTACAGTGAATAAAGCACCAGCCCTGAAGTCAGGAGGATCTGAGTTCAAATCTAGTCTCAGACACTTAACACTTACTAGCTGTGTGACCCTGGGTAAGTCACTTAACCCCAACTGCCTCACTAAAGTTACCAGACAAATTTTTCAAAAGCACAATTCTGGCCTTGCTACTCTCCTGCTTAATAACTCATTTGGCTCCCCATTACTTCTGCTTCAAAATATAAGCTCTTCTATGTAGTTTTTAAAGCCTTGACACATATTTTAGCCTAATTATACATTACTCTATTTTCTATACATCTTCAGTTTTTAAAAAGGGAACACAGAACATAAAGGTGAACTGGGAAAATGGGGGTGGCAAGGGAAGAGTTATGAACACAACAGAATGGTGTGAAGATGGCCCAGAAGTGACATGAAGACCTGGTTTTGGATAAAATTGGATGAAATATACCTGTGGAAGAAGGATAGACAGGATAATTAGTGTGTAAATAGCATGATGTGGACATGACTTGCTGATATTTGATATGTGATGTATGAAGTAATGTAAAGCAGAACAAAAGAGACAATATATAGTATGATAACAGTATTGGAAAGAGCAATCCCCTAAGGTAGTTTTAATACCAGCACTTGCTTAATTATGATTCAATTTGAACAGTTGAGAAAGAACATTGAGTTTGCACTAATATAGCAAGGATATACAAGAAGGAAGCAGTGACACTTATCTTCAGCTTTTATAGATGCAACTTCCTTTTAATAGTCCCCCAAAATGCCTAATCTGCAGAGCACCAGAATGTGACAACTTACATGGTCTCATACCTTTAGTATGAGAAGCCTAGGTTCCATGTGGCTAAAATTTTTTATGTCCATTCAGAGCAGAAAGGTGTACTAGAAAAGCTAAGGTCAATCAGGTCCCAAGAACAGCTTTGTCACTTTTTAGACAGAGCTAATGCTTAAGTTTTAGGAATAAAGGAGTTTCTTGTGCTTTCCTATATTGTAGGCTGAGGAAAGAATCTATGTCAATAAAAACATCTAGTTGGATTACAACAGCCACAAAATAATCAAAAGTGAAAGCTTCAAAATTACAAAGCACAGGGAAAGATATAAAAAAGACACTTCTTTCCACTCCTTTGCAGAAATAGTAAGAGCAAAAAGATAGAACACTGCATATTTTTAGGGTTTTTTTTGTATTGATAGATTTTCCTGATTTTTTTTTCTTCTTTCTCTTATTTTTTTCTTTTAGAATATGGGATTATATTCCATTATATGGTATATCTCTCTGGAAATGTAAATGGGAAGAATACAAAGAGAAACTTAGAGTTAAAATAAAATGTTAGTTTAAAAAATTAAGAGTACCACACAGTCATCAAAGCACTAAGAGGAAGAACTTTTCAGGCCTTCAAGAGCCAGGTTCACAATGTGCAATGGATGACTAAAGTACTCTTTTATCAGCTTTTTATAAAACATCAGAGTTGGACCTTGCTTTTAAGGGTTTTACATCCTAAGAGGAAGAGGAGGCAACACAGAAAGAAGACTCCAGATGTAAATCATGTGGAAAGTTCCTATACTACTTAAGATACAGAAACAAAACAGATGCTAATGCATCTTCTTCATTGTCATTTCTGTTGACATAACATAAAATCTTTCCAAGTTTATATGATTTGTCTCTGGCTTCTCTGATTTGATACCTCTACCAGCCTTTGTCCTCTTCTGTCCAGGGTTTTTGTCCAGTTCTGCACTAGATTGTAAATCTTACTTCTTGGTCTTTTCAGAGGTCATTAACTCTGTTAGAAGGAGAGCTAGACTTCTCTGTGGCCTTCTATTTCCCCATATTAATTGGAATATTCTGATTCTAAGTTCCTCCTCTTTTCACACTATATGATTTCTGCTGTCCCCAAATTCTCTGCCTATATAATCCTCCAATGACTGGTGATTCCAACTCTTTTTCAAAGGTATGTTAGGGATTATACTGTATATCACAAAAGTTTTGCCATATTTTAGCCTCCAATGTTTTGCTTTCCACAACATTCTGTTATATTAAGAAAACAGTTTTTGACCCAGAGCACATTTGTTGTACATTATTTACAATCATTTTCATGCTTGAACAGAATGCAGAAGAAGTCTAACTAGATCAGGACACATGCCAATCACAGGCAGAAATACAGCTTGATTCCTTTTTTTTTTTTTTTTTGCTCCATTTGCAAATAGATTCATTTTTTTAGGGCTTAAGCCTCATTAAGTAAATGAGAGATAATAACTAATAGGCAGATTTCTACTCATATTCAGAATGCTCTGGAAATATTATAATAGCCACATTTTTAAGCTATCTAGAAGCCAAAGGGCTATCTCATCCAACCCATGGGTGAGTGGATTATTGAATTCTATTGTTGACTAAATTATTTCTAACTATTGTTAGAAAGAATGCTGAAAAGAAATTAAGTCTCTTCTCAAGTGGACTCAAAATATTAAGGCAACCTAGTATTTAGATGAAGGCTCATTAGTGAAAAACTTGTAATAACAGGCAGTAATTCATACTAATCTATGTGTTATTGAAGTTCTATAACCTGACTGCTAGATAGATTATCCATGGAAAGAAAGCTATCCTTGGGCATAGTGATTTTATTGGAAATACCGAGAAAAGTGGAATGGAATATTACTGTGCTATAAGAAATGATGGATGTGAAGAATACAAAGAAACATGAAGAAGGCTTTTATTAATTGGTGCAAAATGAAGGAAATGGAATAAGAAAACAATAATCACAATGACTACAGCAACAGAAATGGAAAGCACAACAACAATAAGTATTGAAACAGTGTTATAAAAATATAATCAATCTAAGCTGCAAAGAAACGAGTAGTTACTTCCCCATTTTTTCCTTGCAGTAGTGGGGGGCTAAGGGTGCAGAACACCCCATATAGTGCCAGATTTTTTGTTGTTGTTATGTTTATTCATTTGGTAGAACTATCATTTTCTTCTTTTTCTTTCTTTGTAATTGGAGATGGCTCTTAGTTTAGGTAAGGGTGGAAGGATATCTCATGAAATGTAGATTACATAAAACAAAGGATAATAATAAAATTTTACTTTAGTAAAAGATTATAGACTTATAACATGTTAGAGGTAGAAGGAAGCTTGGAATCATGAAACAGAATTTTAGAACTGGAAGGGATATCAGCAAACATTTTGCCCAATGATGCAGTTAGAAAAATGGAAATTTTCGCATATTACTGGAGGAAAACTTACACCTCTCACATCCAAACTAGTGTACTTTCTTTTATTTCACTATGTCTCCCTAAAACTTTGAAAAGAAAAATTTTAAGGAACTTTAAAAGAAAAAAATTCTATATTCCTCACAGAAAAATAGCAACAGACTTTATCAATTAAATACATCCTGGTCTAAAGACAGCTGAGTTTAGAGACAGAAGCCCTGGAATCAAACGCTCATTCTGACCTTTGCTATTTGTATGATATTGGGCAAATCATTTAAGTCCCCTGGTTCTTAGTTTCAAATGTAGGAAGTTGAATGAGATGACCTCAAAAATCCTTTCTACCTGTAACTCGATGATCATCTGATTCAACAAAAAAGGAGAAAAACAACCAAATACCAACAGAGTTTAAAGCTTCTAGTCCAGAGATTTCAAAGTCGGAAGTTGAGTTGTTCCTCCTGACTCTAGGTTAGAGTTTCTTTCAACCTCTTTAATGCATAATCAGCTAAAATGATGTTAGAGCTTCAAAATTGCTACAAGATGGTCATAAATTCTTTGTGTGGACAATTTTTCCACTTGGTGGTAAAACTGGAAGGTCTTATCACTCTTTTATAAGTTTCCATATAATTTTTATGAATGCAAACATGAGGCATCAAAGCCTACAGGCTGAGAATGTTTCTGCATGCCAGACCAAGTGGCAAGATGAAGTCCTAAAAACATTCAGACTCACATCTGGTTTATGGTCTGGGTAGATGACTTGGCCTGAGAACACAGCACAGGAGTATATTGGTGCAAAATAGGGCTCAAATTTAATAATCAAACTTGGTTACTGAATACAACTATAAAGATGGAAGCAATGAAAAGTGCGCATTTCATGCCCCCCACTCAACACATAACAATGGGAAATAATATAATGGAATACAAGGAACCAATCATTCATTCATTTAAACAAAAAAATTTCATTAAATATTTTCATGTGCCCAATATAAAGGAGAAAATAGAAGTAGGTAAGAAACTATCTCTGCCCTAATGGTGGTAAAGTAGATGTGGAGTCAAGGGACCTAAGTTAAAAAACTGATTCTGATATTTATTACTTGTGTAATTGGCAGCGTTGTTAAAACTTCTTCAGTTTTCAGTTTCCTTATCTGTAAAATGTTGGAGTACAACTAGATTAACATCTAAGGTTTCTTCTAGCACTGAAACTTGTGATCCTATTTAGTTCTCTGGATTCCCATTTTTTTTTTTTTTCATCTTTAAAAGTAGGCAGTTAAAGGATCTACCTCCCACAGTTGTTATAAGGATCAAATGAGATAACATTTTTAAAGTACTTCTTATCACAGTACTTCTTATCAAGGTATCTCATGCATAATAGGTGCTTTTTGGATGTTTTTTTCCTACTTTCCTTCTTTCTCTCCAAGTCCCTAATTTAACATGAAAATTCTAATTTCATTTGCAACTCTCTCACATGCTATCATTCTCATTTAATAAAGTTCAACATGACATTATAAAGCCCCTAAAATGACCTATCCAAGACCTTCTACAAGGATCCAGGCTGTCTACTGGTGATAAAATAATGAAAAAAAAATTAACAATACATTTTCTCCACTCTAGGAATTTAAAATATCCTAAGGGAATATGGCAGGTGCATAAATATGGATAATAAAAAAAAATAGCTTAAGATAAAGATGAGGAGAAATCCAAACAAAGGGCTCCAAGATAACTTGAGGCAGGTTGAGAATTATGTGTCTAGCCTTATAAGAGCAATAAGAGGGTTTGTATTCCCTGGGGGAGGGAGGACCAGGATCAAGCCCTTTTCCATCAGACCTACACTATCTGAACAACACAGAGATAAATGAGAACAAAATCCAGGATTCCTGCTTCCCATATACTGACAAAGTCCTCTGCTGTTCTCCAGTTATAGGCTACATCCCAGGTAAGAATTGGACAAGTGAGATGGACCTTTAAGAGAAGTATTTCAACAGGCAAAATAAGGAAAAAAGAGTTGTCCAGACATGGTGGAGGGCTGTTCAAGTTCATGGAAGAAGGAGAAGTTAGGACAAGATGAAGAAACAGTAATTTAATCTGGCTGGATCTTAGAGCTTGTGATAGGAATGGATATGTCTAGAAAGATAAACTAGAGCTAGATCCTAATGTTTGAAACATCAGGCTGAGATGTTTAATTTATCACCTAAACAATAGGGAGCCACCAAAGCTTTTATACCTAAGTAGTAACATATCTCATTCAATGATTCTATAATTCTAAGGCTCTTTCTTCCCAGATATAATAACGTTTTATGATTCTGTTTTCATGTTTAGCGCTAACATTATAATATTCTCAGCTCTGTTCCCTTTTCATTGCTCTTTTCTCCCATAACATTAGCTCATTTATGTTTCATCAGGAAAATCCATATGGTAGCTTTCTCCCTCCTTCTTTTGCACCTGATGGCTGACTGTCTTCTGGATGAGATACAGTAAAAAAGACATCTGACTGAAAAATGATCCCCTTCCTTTAAATATGTCCTAGATTGTTGGGCCTTTCAACCATGCATTCAGTAAGTGGCTGTTTGATGAACTCTGAGCACTTGCATTATGCTAAGGTCATTGAGCCTTGCTACAAAAGGCAGCTTCATATCTGGCAGCTGTGAATGGCCTCCATGGAAAAGAGAGTTCTGACAGGAATCAAACCATCCTTGCCCCATTAACTTACAGCTGTCAAAGCACAAAGGACCTTGTCTAGGGAATGCCCTCGACCCCTTCAATTCTACATGTGAGATCCCCATTCATGTATAGTACAAATTGCCAAGGTTTGCCTGATATTAAGAGAAAGGAACCTCAATCCTCTTTGGAAACATGTTTCCAGAGAAATGAGTATTAAACTCTATGTTCCTGTAGTCATCCTGTTTATGTCTTCTAGATTTCATCATACTAGTAAATCGGTTCAATTTGGGAAGTGGGATACTAAATCACTCTCTCATTGATTCAATTTGTCTCTACTCAGACTTTCATTGAGATTTTAAAAAGTCTCTGAATATAGTTTAACTACAGCTCAGGTCTAGGCCTCCACAAATGTTGCTAAAAAGTTCCCTAGACTCTGTTCAGGTATTTAAGATGTAATGTATATATTGGGTACAGAACAATCTTCATTCCATCCCATAAATATATAAAAATGCAAAAAGAATGATTAAGTTTTAATTGATAAAATTATTCTTCATCTCTAATGAGATCCACCTTTTTCTTTGATCCACTAGTTCTCCAAACTCAGAATACCACCCAGTGACACTATGAGGAGAATCTCTTTTATCGCAGAAATCTAGATATATATTTAGCTTTATAGGACTAATAGAAGGATTTAAATTTCCTTAGAAAGGGGGTGTATCTTGAAGCAACATCTTTTTCATAAGACCCACACTGTCTGAATAGTACAGAGATAAATGAAGACAAAGTCTAGAGTTCCTGACCCCCACATATTGACTTCTAATCCTCTTGCTTTCCTTCAGCTTTGTAGGCAGCATATCATATCCTCTCTTTTTTTCAATGAAAGACTGAATTCAGGGATCCTTTTCCCTCCACAAGAGGCTGACATTACCCAGGAAGTTTTCTGCTCTCTCCAAAGGACTTGATCCCAGAACTCTTGAACTTGCAGGTGTTTGAAAGGATCAAAAGTTGGCTCTGGATGGAATTCCTCTTGTATTGCTAAAAGATTTGATTCTATAATTATGAAATTCAGAAAATCTCTATCTAGCCCCATCCAAGGGACTAAAGTTCAAAAACTATTGATGTTCTCTTAGAAATTGGGGTTAGAGAGCATAGGGATAAAGGGAGTTTTCCTTAAAACAATAAGTAGTATCTATCTAAAACCAACAAAAGCGTTATTTGTATATGGGGAGAAGTTAGATGCATTGCCAATAAGATCAGGGTGAAACAAGGATGTCTATTATCACCACTATTATTCAACGTTGTACTAGAAATGTTGGCTTTAGCAATAAGAAAAGAAAAAGAAATTAAAGGAATTAGAAAAGGCAATGAGGAAATAAAACTATCACTCTTTGCAGATATGATAATATACTTAGAGAATCCTAGAAAATCATACAAAAAACCTACTCAAAACAATTCATAGCTTTAGCAAAGTTGAAGGATAAAAAAATAAACCCACACAAATCATCAGCATTTCTATATTTTATTGACAAAACCCATCAGCAAAAGATAGAAAGAGAAACTCCATTTAAAATTACTGAAGATAAAATAAAATACTTGGGAGTCTACATGCCAAGACAAACCCAAGAACTATATGAACACAATTACAAAACATTTCTCACACAAATAAAGTTAGATCTAAACAACTAGAAAAATATCATGGGCAGGCTGAACTAATATAATAAAAATGACAGAACTGCCTAAATTGGTCTACTTGTTCAGTGATATATTAATCAAACTACCAAAAAAAAAAAAAAGTGTGCAGAACTAGAAAAAATAATAAAATTCATCTGGAAAAAAAAAAGGTCAAGAATAACAAAGGAATTAATGAAAAAGAATACAAAGGATGATGGCTTAGCATGATCAAAACTAAAACTATATGATAAAGCAGCAGTCATCAAAAGCATCTGGTACTGGCTAGAAATAGAGCAGTAGATCAGTGGAATAGATTAAATACACACAACACAAAAATCAAGGCCTATAGTAATCTTCTATTTGATAAACCCCCAAACTCCAGCTTCTGGAATAAGAACTCATTATTTGACAAAAATTTATGGGAAAACTGGAAAATAATGTCAGAAACTCAGCATAGACCTGCTTCTCACACCCCATACAAAATAAGGTCAAAATGGGTACTTGGTTTGGGCATAAAGGTTGATACCATAAACAAATTAGGAGAGCAAGGAATAATTTACCTATCACATCTTTAGAGAAGGGAAGAATTTATGACCAAAGGAAAACTAACAAACATTATAAAAGGCGAAATGAACAATTTTGCTTACATTAAATCAAAAAGGTTTTGCACAAACAAAACCAACAGAAACAAGATTAAAAGGGAAATACAAAGCTGGGAAAAATTCTTTCCAGTCAGTATTTCTGATGAAGGTCTCATTTCCAAAATATATAAAGAATAGTGTCAAATTTATAATCATCTAAATCATTCCCCAATTAATAAATAGTCAAAGGATATGAACAGACAGTTTTCAGATGATGAAATTAAAGCCATCTTTAGTCATATTAAAAATGCTATAAAATCACTATTGATCAGAGAAATGCAAATTAAAACAACTCCAAAGTACCAACTCACATCTTTTAGATTGGCTAAGATGATAGGAAAAGTTAATCAATGTTGAAGGAAATGTGGGAAAACTGGGATACTGATGTATTGTAGGTGGAGTTGTGAAATGATCCAATGGTTCTGGAGAACAATATGGAACTATACCCAAAGGGCTGTGAATACCCTTTGATCCACCAGTGCCAATACTGGGTCTGTATCCCAAGGAAATCATAAAAGAGGGGAAAGACCTACATGTGCAAAATTGTTTGTAGCAGATCTTTTTGTGCTAGCAAAGAACTGGAAAATTAGTAGATGCCCATCAATTGGGGAATGGCTGAACAAGTTGTGGTATATGAATATAATGGAATATTATTGTCCTATAAAAATAATGAAGAAGCTGATTTTAGAAAAGCCTGGAAAGATTTACATAAAATGATGCTGAGTGAAACAAGCAGAACCATAAATACAATTGCACACAATAACAGCAAGAATGCTCAATGATCAACTGTGAAAGACTTGATTCTTCTCAGTGGTTCAGCAATCCAAAGCAATCCCAATAGACCGGACAGAAAATGCCATCTGCATCCAGAAAAAGAACTATAGAGACTGAATGTAAATCAACACATGTTATGTTTAATTCTTTTTTCTGTTATTTTATCTCTCCCATGGTTTTTCCTTTTTGCTCTGATTTTTCTCTCCCAACATGATTCATAAAGTAATGTATATTAAAAATAATTTTTAAAAGAAAGAAAATTGATGTTAAAGTATTGCTACTCTATGAAATATAAATGAAAACTTTGAAAATTAGAGAACTATTCAGTGCTCACAGTTGGGCTATGTTATTATAATTTTAAAATGACAATACTACTAAATATACTGATGTGTTGCTATTATTGAGCTAATTACTGAAGAAATTCATTTTATAGAATTAAAAAAGATTCATTTGTAAAAATAAAAATTCAGGATCTCAAAGGAAATAATGAGAAAAGATATGAATAAAGATTAAAATAACCAGATATGAAATTATTTATTAAAGCAAGAGTTAGCAAAAATCATTTTTACTATTAAAAAATAGAAAAATAAGACATACAAATATTAAACAGAAAAAACTGAAAGCAGTAGCCTAATGCTTGATAATCTAGAAAACATAAAATATCTCTCTTAATTACAAGATATGCCAGGAAAATTACAAAACAATTTGCCTGAAATGAGGTTTAAATCAACATCTTATATTATATATCACAATAAGGTCCAAGTAGATAAGTAAATTACATAGGAAAAGTCTCACCATAAAATTTTAAAAGACTATTAGTAGATATCTTCCATAATGAGAGCTCTAGGGAATTAATTCTTACCTGAAAAAATAAGGGAGAATGGGCAGCTAGGTAGTGCAGTGGATAGAGCACCAGCCCTGAAATCAGGAAAACCTGAGTTCAAATCTTGCCTCAGACACCACTTCTTAGCTTTGTGACCCTGGGCAAGTCACTTAACTCCCATTGCCTCAGCAAAAAAGAAAGAAGGGAGATCTGAAACAAATAAAGGAGACAATTTTAACTGTATAATATTAAAAAGTGAGAAAACAAATGAAAATAGAATTATATGAGAAGAGAGAGTAGGAAAAATTCAGTAAAAATCTAATATCTAAATTTTATTGGGCTTTGACACAAATTATATTTACCTCAATAACATCACTCTTCCATAACTTAATGGTCATAGGATATTAATGTAATGGGGCCTTTGGGGCCTTGGAGCATGCCCAGATCACCTAACATGGAAGCAACCTGCTTCTCTGTGTTCCCTCCACTACATAAGTGGTAGAGCCCTTGTTAGATTGCATAACCAAAACACATTGTGTCTTTAAATTAAAAAAAAAATTTTTCTCTTTTTTATGCTTTCTCTATCCTGTTGCCATCCACAGGGGAAGATCATAGTGAACCCACAGCATGAGAGACAGGAACTAAAGTAGAGAAAGGAAAGGAGGCTTTCTTTCCTTCACTGTTCCATTTTAATCCTATGCCTGGAATGCTTTCTCTTGTTTAGTTTTATTTGTCCTCAGTTTCAGGTGAAAGTGTAAGCCCAAGATTTGAGCTATGATGACCTTAGAACCAAAATTTCCAGGTGGGATGTTGCAGCCAGTCAGCCTAGCAGGGAATTCTGGATTCAAGGGACTCAATCCTAAAGGAGATTTGGAATTTGAGACGAGTTTTTTCTTGAGAGGAACTGAGCTGAACTATGAATTTTATCATTTTCACAGAGATTGATGTGGATTTAGGAAATTAAGCCTTGTGTATTAAGGAGAATAATCTGCTTCTATATTTGCTAACATTTTTTATTTTTATTTTTGATGAAGCAATTGGGATTAAGTAACTTGGTCTGGGTCACAGAGCTAGTCAATATTGTGTCTTAGGCCTCCTGATTTCAGGGACAGTGCTCTATCTACTACACCAACCAGTTGCCAATAAAATAAACATTTTTTTTATAAAAACTTATCTACTTGTAGATAAATGTAACCAGAGTATGAGAGACTACCTTCCTATACTTGGGAGTACATCAGTAGTAGAAACTGGAGCCATTTGCAGAGAGCTTAGATACCCTAAATCTCCTTAAGGGTACCACAGAGTGCTGGGGGATGGATGAGATGGTACATGGCCTTCAGACACTGAAGCCAGTGTAATCAGTATTACAAGGGAAAGGGAAGGGAAGGGAATGAATATCATATAACACCTACTATATGCCAGGCATTATGCAAAATGCTGTTTTACAAATATCATCTCATTTGATTTTCACAATAGCCTGCAAGGTGGGTGCTATTTATAATTAGGGAAACTGAGATAAACAGAAATTAAGCCATTTGCCCAGGGTCACATAGCCAATAAATATCTGAGGCTGGATTTGAACCCAAACCTTTTTGACTTCAGACTCAGTGCTCTATTCAATGCTCTATTCACCAACTGTTTTGTTACATGGACAAATAGTTTTCAAAAGATTAAAAACTCTGTGACCACAAGAAAACATGCTCCAATTCACTAATAATAAAAGAAATGCAATTAAATTAACTGTGATTTCCAACCCACGACCAAGCAAATTGTCAAAGATGATAGAAAATGAGAATCATCAGTACTGGTAAAAAGGAAATATTATGGAGGAACAGACACACTAATGCTCTCTTGGTGGAGCTGCACAATCATTAAACTGTTCTGAAAACCAATTTGGTATAATTAAAGAAAAACTTAGCTATTTATATTCTTTGACCCAATGATTCTACTACTGGGCACATATCCCAAAAAAGTTCAAGTCTTAAACTAAGATCCAAAGTATACTAAAATGTTCCTAGCAACACATTTGGTACTTTCGAAGACTTAGAAGACAAGTAGGTGCCCATATTTTGGATAACATCCCCAAAATACTATGGTTAATTACTGCAATAGAATACCATTTTTCAATAAAAACTGGAATATATGAGGAATTCATAAAAACATGGGATCATTTATGAACTGCTACAGCCCAAAATAAGAAGAATCAAAACACAAGGACAACATGCACATGAAGATCCCATGAAAAGGAAATTCCTTTTGGTAAAAACAAACAAACAAACAAAAAACAAAAAAACAATAAAAGACATTTGAAAAATTAAGGTTTTGAACATAGGAATGAATCATACAAACTCACTTATGGCAGAAACACAGGGAACAAAGAACATTGTTGCATTGGCAGATGTGGTCATCCTATTGAATGTTTTTGCTTAATTGTTTTTATTATCACAAAGGAGGGATTCATTGGGAGAAAATAGGGATTGAAATGATTTTGATATAAAGACAACAGGCATCAATAAAATATCATACTTTCTTTTTAGTTTCCCAGCTGAAGAATTTATATTTTTCCCAGACATAATAAAAAAACAAATGATGATTTTCCAACAGGGCAATAACACAGTTTGTCCAATACTTTACAAAAATTATTTTGGGAGCTGTGCTGTGGATAGATTGAAAACAGGGAAACCAACTGATATAGTGAGAGTCCATATTAGAGTTGGTAGCTATATAAACAGAAAGAAAACAAGAAAAGGAGGGAGGTAGATAAGAAAGTCTTATATGATTAAAGTTCTTTATACCTTTTAAACTGCTTTAAAATACATACAGTGTTCCCTTGTTCCAGGCTAACTAGAAAAAAAATTGCAGCTGTCATCTTAGTAAGGCCTCCCTAAATCATAACAGATCTTAAGTGCCACGGGATCAGAGATCTGGTGACCTCCCACCCCTTGAAGCCTCATATAAGAGCTATGAAAGCTTGTGCAATATTTTCAAATCATCCCTCTATCATTAGCTTGGTTTTCCCTTTTATCAACCAGCAAGTATTTGAGAGCCTACTGTGTCCCTAACACCTGGCTCAGTTTTATAAACTCATATTTTATTGCATGTATCCTCCCTCTTTTTGACAATATGCAACATAACTTTAGCTCTGTAGTGTTGACTGGATTGATTCTTCTTTGCATTCCTCTCCTGATCCCTCCCACCAACTTTCTTGCCTCCAGCAAAATGAAGAGTATCATAAGATCAAAGCTTCAGGGCTAAAGGTGACTTCAGGAGGCCACAGAGTTCAAGCTTCTCATTTTACAGAGGAGGAAATTGAGGCAAAGAGATTCCAAGTGACATGCCCAAGAACACACAAATACAAAATATCAATGATGGCATCTGAACCTATATTTTCTGATGCCAAAACCCATGAATTTTCCCTGTAACATAATACTGCTGGTTCCAACTTTCTTTGATTTGACTTTTTAAAAAGTTCTGTTTCTACCTATAGGTTTGAGCAGAATGAGAACTTCTTTAAAAAAAAAAAAAAAGTCCTTCTTTCCCTTAGCAAATTTCACATTTTTTCAACTGATTTGAATGAGTATTTCAACTGGCCTGAGCAACATACACATGGCATAGTCCAAGCAAGTTGAACTTATAGATTTAACTCTATATTATTAGAAAATAATGATAACAATACCTATTATTATATAGGACTTTAAAGTTTGCAAAATGTTTTGCAAATGTATCATTTAATCTCCACAATCTGATGATTTAAATATTATTATCTATAGATGAGGAAACTGAGGCACAGAGTAGGTTAAATGATTTACCCAAAGTCAAAGCCAGTGAATGTCTGAGGCAAGATTTAAACATTAGGTCTTCCTGACTTTATCTATCATATCAATTAGATAAAGATGAGACATAAAATGATCTTAATCTCATGAAGTCAAAGCCTGAGAGCAACATGGTGTGAAGAACAGGACATTTATATTTCATACACTTATAAGTGTACCTGATATCTCTTCCTATAAACTCTTAGCTTCTTGAGGGCAGAGACTGATGTATTTATGTCTAGCAGCTAGCATAGTACTTGACAAATAAGAAATGGTTAATAAATGTTTTTTTTAATAGTTGACTGATAATAAATAATAAGCTTCATGAAGGAAAGAACCCTGTCTTATCTAAAATAATATAGCTCATTATGCATGGAGCATCACTCTGCACAAAACATTTGTTGAACTAAAACCAAACTGAACTGAATTGAGTTTTCACTCTGATGGTATAAACTGAATTAGAAGCAGTATAACATACTTCCTTCTTGATGTCTCTACTTCAAAGTTTAAAATACATTCTAAGTTCCCTAGAAATTCAAAGTTTATTGCATAGCCTGGTATTTCAAATATGAATCAATACTAAGAAATGCTTAGATAAAGATTTGTAGGCCAAAATCTTCTGGCAGCATGCTCCCCAGAACACCTACAGGTATATCCCTTCAGCCTAATTTATCAGTGGCAAACATTTGCAGGTGGCTTTCAAGGTATCCTTCTCAATCACCTCTGATCTTGTCAGCCTTTTGAGTTGAGCACCCAGCCATCCTCTATGATTAATTTTTAATGTCTAACTCATTACCTTACACTTCTTTACATTAAGCCAGATGATTCACTTATCAGTCCATTAGCCTTATCTAGGCAAAGTACATAAGGCTAGTTTTCTGTGTTCTCCTTTTCTTCTCCTCTCAGCAAAATGTAATTGTGCTCAAAAATTATTTTTCTCATAAGGTGCAGGTTACATGAAATCCCATTACAGTTATCTTCTTTTACACCCCCTAGACAATTTCATTCATCTGAAAAGAAAAAAAAATAGTTCCTATGTTAACATCAATAACATAAATATCAACTCTCATTTCTGCAGGAATATTTCTAATTGAGAGCAAGATGGGACCTTCAGGACTGTCCAGTTCAACCTTATCATTTTACAGACGAGAAAATTGAGGTCTAGAGACATTAAGTGTTTTGTTCACAGTTCTACAAGAAGCAACAGGCAGAGATAGATTTGAATTTTCTCTCTTTAACTTCAGGTGCACTACACATTCTACAGGGCCATACTTGCTCTCCAATATTTCTTGAAAGTTCATGAAGAACTTTCTTCACAAGGAACTGTGAACAGGGAGGCAAAAATTATGATCATCCAACTCCAAAAAAAATTTATTAAGTCCTGGATATGGAATCTAAAGATCTAGGTTCAAAATTCAAATTTGCCACTTATTTCTTGTGTGACTTTAAATAAGTCATTTATAATCTCTAGACATCAATTATCCCATATGAAAAATGTGTCATGATAATAACATGAAGCAATGGAAAGAATGAAATAACTGGAGTTAGAGGGTCTGGATTTGAATTCCATCTCTGTCATATGTGGTCTTTCCCAAATCATTTAATTTGTCTGAGCCATGATTTTCCCATATATAAAGTGAGGGGTTTGGACTAAATGGTCTTTCTGTTTCTTTCTTGCTATAAATCCATTATCCTATCTCTAAAGTTTCTTCAGCACTAACTTGTATTATTCTTTGATACCATGATCAACATACACAATACTTTGTACTGGAGAAGACGCAATATTTGTATAAAACAGGGTCTTTTATGCAGACGACAGTCAGAAAGGGAAGAGAAGTGGCTTGTGCAAGGTCACATGGCTCCAGAATATTGCTACTATTATTATGCTGTTTTTCTCCTTTTACCAAATACATTTTAAAATGTTTTTAGATCCAGACAATTATTACAAGAAGGAAGGGAAAAGATAAAGGCTGCCATATGGCTTTACTGCATTAGACCAGGATAGAATCAGGGCAGCAAAAGAAAAGAAAATCTTGCCCCACACAAACATCTAATGTGTTTCCCTTGCTAATAAACTAGAATAACAATGTTGTTTTATCCCAAATAGAAAAACTTCAGGAGGCTTTCAGTATGTTTTTTTTTTCTATCTAATAATAAATAACCATTGCGGAGCCCAGAGAAGTGAATCACTGCACCCTCTCCTTTTCTGATACTAAGGAGTCCATCTCAGCTTTAGATCTATACATGTACTTCAATTTATTTTATCCCCACTCCAGAGAAAAATGCTTAAAGCTTAAGTTTAACTCAGGGCAACCAAGGGATGGTACAGTGGATAATGAACTGGGGTTGGGGTCAGGAAGACTCATCTTTCTGAGTTCACATATCCTCTCAGACACCTACTAGCTGTGTGATAGTGGGCAAGTTACTTAACCCTGGTTACCTCATTTTCCTCAATTGGAAAAGGAAATGGAAAACTATCTTTGCCAAGAAAACTGCAAATGAAGCCACGAAAAGTTGGACACCCCCAAAAATGACTGAACAAGTGAGTTTAGTTTACATATAAAATCTCCCCAATATGAGCTGTCAGAAGGTACTCAATATATAGAGTGAATAAAGAATGGGATATCTATTTCCTGTCTATAAAATAAATGTTAAAGATTCACAAAATACAATAACTTAACAAATCATCATCTTATAATTTGTAACTATTATTACCTTGTTATGTGAGAAAGACTTAAACAACCCAACATGAAGCATTTAAGGGGACTAATGAATAGATAGTGTCTATTTCACTTCAGGGTAACACTATCCAAACATTTCACTCCATATCCATGCCTTCTGGAAAGTATCCAGACCAAGAACTGAGACTCATCTGTTTCTTGGTCTTCTTCAAGAAGCCCTGTGGAATTTGCTGAGATTCCTGGATTTCTCTCAAGGTTCAGCTGACTCCAACTGAGGACCCAAGATCTCTGGATTACTGAAACTCATTAAACTTAAACTCCAAACTTGGACATTTGTTTTTTAGATCAAAATTTTTAGATCAAAATAAATAAAGACAAAGAAAACACAATTAGAGGACCAGTAGTGATCTGCTTATTTTAGCTAACCTGTTAAAATAGTCAGTCTGCTACACAGAAAAAGAATTCTCACAAGAATTCTCAAAATTGTACAATGCTACTTGGAAGGGAAGAGAGAGAGACAAGGGTGAGTCACTCCCTTTTTTAAGGACCACTGAGTCATTGCCCCTTCCCATTCAATGGTCAATAATTTCATCATGCCCAAAGTGCCAAAGATCTTCACTGGCCTGCTAGAAATATTCCAGAATCTTCATAATTCCTATAGTGTCCAAGCACTGAGCTAGCCCACATTGTTGACTGGAATTAGGCAAGGCAGTTCTTCTCATTCCTTATCACAGTCTTCTCCTGGGTAAATACTTCCTGTCTTCAGCAAAACAACTGAGATGCATTTGGCACATTTGTCTATAACCCCAATTCTGGAAAGGTCTCTAGGATCAAGGGGAGCTTTGTCCCTTCAAATCCTTCCCCCCAGCATGTTAACTAAAGAGTTTCAAAAGTTCAATATGACTTAATTCCTAATTGTCTCCTAAATGCAATGTAAAGAATCCTAGCAGTCCATTCAACAGAATCATAATCAACCTCAAAATTAACATTGTTAGGGGAGGCCCAGGTGAATCACAGCAGGTGAGCCTAAAGATCATAATTATCCCCAATAAAAAGTTATGCAGATATAACAAAAAAAAAGGAATTTAAGAAAGTTTCCATAGATTATTGCCAGCTTAGTACTTATACTGTTCTTGTCCCAATAAATGCAACTATAAATTAAAAATGGAATAAAAAATAATTAACAAAAGTAAAAAAATAGAAAAAGGGGAAGGAGTTAGAAGCAAGTATAATTTAAGAGGAAAGGGATAAGGTACGTAGACTAATAGTAATAGAATAAAGAAAGAGGGAAAGGGTAGGGGAAGATGGTAAGGAAAGGATCTTTGTCAGGGAGGTGGTAGGTTAAGTACTATCAAAGCCAGTTAGCTGGTAGAAGTAAAGCAAAAGAGGCAGCAGGAATAGGAAATGAGTGAGACACAAAAAAATAGTGGTGATCAGGAATAGAATTTGTCAGAAAAAAAAAAAGGCAGGGGTGGTAATAATTTATCTCAGACAAAATTAAAGTTAGATGGCACAGTGGACAGAGCATTTGCCCTGAAATCATGTGGACCTGAGTTCAAACTTGACCTCAGACACTTAATACTTAGTATCTATGTGACCCTAATCAAGTCACTTAACCCCAATTGTCTCAAAAAAAAAAAAAAGTAGGGAAACTATACTATAGGTCAGCCAAACTAATCAATATTATCTTAGAGTATTTAAAATAATTAGACAGTATAAGATTGTAATATAGCTGTGTTGTAGGAAATGAATCAGTAGAGTTAGAAAAATATGGAAAGACTTGGACCTAAGAAGGATGATGTTAACAATCTTCAGAGAAAGAGGACAAACAATCATAGAACAATCTTACATAGATGTATATGAATGCAAATGTGTGTATCTGTATATAATTATAGGTATCTAGTTATATGTGTGTATGCATATATATATATATATATGTATTGTCTGTGTATATGTGTATATATGTATATAAATACAGCTACAACATATAATTTTATACACACACACATACATACACACACACACACATATATATATTCCACACTTAATTGAAGCCATCAAGGAGGAGATGGAAGGAGGAAAGAGGGAAAAAAAGAATAAATTTAAAAGTGCACAGAATGGAATAAAAGAAAATTACAAGGAACCAAAAATGGAAAATTCTGAATACAATGTGTAATATTTATTATATAGGCTTTCTTGAAATGGAAATTGATTATTTCTTATTTTTTATTTTTTTCTTATGTTCTGCTATCAATGGCATTTTTTTCTTTTTTTCCTATTTTGTGTTTGTTTTAAATAAATTAATTTTTAAAAAACAAATGGTAAATGATGAGCTCAGTGATCTTTGAAAAACACATATAGACTTGCACAAAATAATGAAAGTAAAACAAGTAGAATCAAAAGAATGTTGCATATAGTAACAGCAATATTATTTTCAGAACAATTTTGATCAAATAAGTCATTTTGACCATTATAAATACCCAAATTAACTTCAAATAACATAGGAAGATGCTATCTGCATCTAGAGAGAGAACTGATAAGTAGGTGTTTAGAGTGATTATATATGTGAATATTTTTTTATGTCTAAATATATACATACATGTATGTACATATTTTTGTTTAATGATAGCTATTTATAGGATGAGGAGGGGGAGGGAAAGGAAAAATAATTTACACAATGACTTTATTATTTTTATTTAAAAGGAAATGTTATTTTATAACATATATATGTTATGTATATATATGTATATATAAAAGAAAATTAAAAAGGAAATTTAAAAGGAATGGCAAATTATACATAATGGATTTGCAGTTTCATGTGCAATCATCTTTTTTAAATTATATTATGTTGTGGAAATTCTTTTATTCTATAAAAAGAAAATGAATTTAAAAGAAAAAAGAAAATAAATAAATAGCCATTGAAGAGATTTTTTCATTATCCAAAGAACCTAAGTCCTTCATCACTGAGTCTCAGCCACAGTTATTCATTAATCCTCAGGTACCAACTCTTGCTTCTCTCTTCTGTGCAAATTTTTTTATTGCATGTTGATTGATAAGTTCCCTGGGCATCCACATTGTTTTCTTTACACAACCATGCTTTTTCTTTCTCATTAGAATTGTTTCTCTGTGTCTTCAGAATCTCATTTCTGAAAATTCCTCTTCCTTTCTTCACAGGTTCCTCTAGCTATTAGTCTGATACTGAAGGGCTCATATGGAAAAAGCCTTGCCTGTTCCCTCTTTATAGGTAATACCTTAGAGACTACCTATAATTTACCCTGATTATAACTTTTATATACATTGTTATTTTACATTTTCTCTCCCCACTCCTATTAGATGTAAGCTCCTTGAGGGAAGAGACTATTTTGGTCTTTCTTTTTATCCTCAACACTTTTCAAGATGCCTAGAAAATAATGTTTTTAATAAATGCTTTTTACCTGCCTGCCTGAGTTATTTTTCTATCTACTCTACTATGCTGCCTTTCTATTTATATGTAACAGTTTACATTCCCATAACACTGTGCTATTTCCAAAGTATTTTATTCAAAACAATCTTGTATAGTTAAGGAGAGAAAGTTTTGTCATCTTTTTTTACATCTAAGGAAAGTGAATTCTCAGAGATGTCAAATAAGTGACTTATCCAAGATCTCATAGATAATGGGTAGCAGGAACCAGGACTCATATCCATGTCATGTTACCAAGTCTTATGAGATTCCCTTTAAAACAAGCTGCCTTCAAGTTCATTCTTGCTTCCTAAGGGGATTTTCACTTCACTAATTGTGAAGTGAAAGTCTTTGTACTCAATTTTAAGAATTTCCAGCCTCAGTGAACAGATGGAAAAATGAATTTCAATGGAATAGGAGCTTTATGGACATCTCCAGGATCACAGGAAAGAAGGCTTATTGAACTCAATTTGAACTCAGGAAGATGAGTCTTCTCCACTGACTCACCTAAGTGCCCTTATGTAATACGTACTTTCTAACTTCAAGGCACCACCTAGGTGCTTCAAATAAAAAAGGCAAAAATGGTATGATCCTGGCTGTCAAGAAGACTACCATATAGCATGGGGGGATACAATATATG
This sequence comes from Myrmecobius fasciatus, assembly GCA_023553655.1. Lineage (NCBI taxonomy): Eukaryota > Metazoa > Chordata > Mammalia > Dasyuromorphia > Myrmecobiidae > Myrmecobius > Myrmecobius fasciatus. The sequence continues at coordinate 353,790 of JAJPUD010000769.1, read as the reverse complement.
CATAAATAATGATGTCACAAAATCATAGGATTTAGAATTTGAAGAGACCTTAAAAAATATCCAAACCAGCCATGTTGTTGATCAGGAATCTGAGGACTGGAGAAATTAGAACTTGTTAAGATCACAAAGTTAGTAAATAGCAGAACTAGGATTCTGACCCCAGATCTATTTTCTCCAAATCTAGCATTTATGATAAAGGTAAAGGAAAGACCCAAGAAAGATGCAAAAGAAATTTTAAGAAATGAAAATAGTTTTGATTGAGAAGGGCAGAAGTCAATGAGACCAAACAACAATTCATAGAGAAGATAGCAACTAAACTAGTCTTTGAAAAAAGAGAAATATTCTAACAAGCAAAGATGTAGAGGGAACACGAATCAAGCTCCCCTCCTAAGGAGGCTCTATGCTACTTCATTATTAATTTAATATTTATTAAGTGCCAGCTATTTATCAGGTATTGAGAATGCAAATATAAAATTGAAATAATTCTGTCCTCCAGGAGAAGCTTATCTTCTCTAAGGGAAACAACAGGTACCACTATAAGTATGTACAAAATAAACAATAAAGTAAATACATGCTAATTTCAGGATGGAGGTACTAGTAACTGGGGGTATGTGGAGAAGTTTCATGTAGGAGATGGCAATTGAGCTGGATTTTGAAGGAAGCTAGGGATTCTAAATAAGTAAGTAGAGAGTACTTTCCAGAGATGGAACATAGCCTGGATAAAAATAGAGAGATAGGACATACCATGTCTGGGAAGAGGGATATCAAGGCATGTTGGTAAGATCTCAGAGTATACAAAAAGGAGTAATATGTCAAACCTGGAAAGGTGCTTTGGACAGGCTGTGAAGAGCTTTAAATGTCAAAGGAATTTGTGGGAAATAAGAGAACAAAACTGAATTGGGAAGTAGCTTGTAGTACAATTTGAAAAGAACATAGTACACATACACACACAAACACACATACACACAAAGAATTCTGTGAACTAGGAGGAGCCATTTACTACAATCTAAGTACTAAGATTAAGGAGGTTGTGTTTTGTCCTTGTGGGTTGTTGTCCTTTGTTCTCAAAAAAGGAGCAGCATGGTATTACTATGTTAGAGTCAAAATGTCATGTGTCCAGTTGTAGCTGATCAGACCAATATGAGTTCAGAATGCTACTACAGATCAGGCACAAACAGTCCACATGAACATTTGGGATAGATTCTCTACATTTGCAGATCTCACTTTTCTTTTGAGCTATTCAATTCTGCTTTATTTGCACCCCTTCTTTAATGTGAGTATGCTAATGCTGAGCAGTCCTGTGCTAGTGTCTCCTGTATGGCACAGTCAATTCCAAAATTTTTAAGCGAGATCTTGAGAGTATCCTTGTTTCACTTTTTCTGACCAACACATGAATACATATCCTGTGTGAGTTCTCCATAAAACAGTTTTTTTTTGGCCAGCATACATTTGGCATTCAAACAATGAGACCAGTCCACTGAAGTTGTGCTTTCTTCAGTAGAATTTGAATATTTGACAGTTTAGTTCAAGAAAAGACCTCAGGGTCTGGTATCTTATACTGCCAGGTTGTCTTCAGAATTTTCCTGAGACAATTCAAATAGAAGTGATTTCTATTTCCTGGCATGACATTGGTATACTGCCTGGGTTTCCCAGTCATACAACAATGAAGTCAGCACAATGGCTCTGTAGACCTTCAGTTTGATAGTCAATCTAATACCTCTTCTCTCACACTTCCTTTTGGAGTCTCCTAAACACTGAGGTAGCTCTGGCTTACTTCAATTTAGTTATCAATGTGTATATCCCTGGATATATACTGGTATACACTAAGTAATTAGAAGTTACTGAAGATTTTTTTTAAATTGGGGGGGACTAAGATGGTTAGATTTGTGTCTTAGGAAGATTATTTCAACAGCTATGTAGAGAATTCATTAGAGAGGAGAAAGTGGAAATGGAAGGCTAATAAGGAGCCTAGTACAATCAGGCAGTCAAAAAGCATTTATTAAGTGCTTGCTGTATCTCAGGCATTGTGGTAAGTACTAGGGGTAAAAACTGAAACAAAACAAAAAAAGTCCTTGACCTCAAGGAGTTTCAATTCTAATAGACAATATATAAATAACTAGATACATAGAAGATATATACATAGTCGATAGAAAATTATCTGAGAGGAGTTCTGTAGAACATGAGACATGAGTTGATTCTTGGAAGAAGTCATGAAAATAAAGAGGTAGAGGAGGAGCAGAGAATTTTAGGCAAGGGAGATTGCTCATGCAAAGACACAAAGATGTTCAAGGAACTACTGACATAGTAGTATAGCAGGACTGTAGCATGCATAGAAGGGAGGAAATGATCAGAAAACTGAAAGGTAGTACAGGGAGGGAACATAAACAAAGTTAGTGTTTATGTGAGTTGAAAGAAAGGACAAAATTCAATAAATATTGCCAAGGTGGAATTGATGACTTGTTAATTGGAAAATAAAATTTGGATGGAAGAGGAGGAAGAGAAGAAGTAAAGGAGGAGGATGAGAGAAGGAGGAACAGGAAAAGAAGGAAAAGCTGAAGATAGATTGCATGGAATACTGAAAAGATTTGTAATAATATGATCTAGGGTCAGAAAACCCAAGCCTGAATTCCAACTCTGACATTAATTAGCTGCATTAGTCTGTCAAGTCAAGGCCTTATTTACCTCATCTGTAAAATGAGAAGTTTGAAGATCCTTTATAACTATAAAATCATATAATCACTTGACTCCAAAATTTTAGGCTTGAATGGCTTGGAATATAGGGATACCAAAAATACAAACAGAGAAGATAAAAAGACTATCAGGTTTGTTGAGAAGTGATTTCAATTTTGGACCTGGTGATTTTGAGATCATGATTGGGTTGCCATTTCCAGCATCCAATTAGAGGGATTACACAGTTTAGGTGGGGTTTGAAATGTAAATTTAAGAATCATGTGCATAGAGATAATAATTGGAATCAAAATTACTTAATGAATCTGTCCAGGAAAAGGTGGCAGTGAAAGGAGGCAAGAAAGCAAGCACAAAGCCTTAGCAAATGTCCAAACCAAGGAAAGAATAAAGGAGTAATCAACCAAGAAGACACAATATCTGAAATCAGGAGAGAAGCAGGGACTTTTTTGTTTAATTTCTTGGCTTTGGTTCCCCAGAGCTTATTATAAAGCCTGGCACATAATTTATAACTAACAAATGCTAGTTGACTAGTTGACTAGCAATCTTTTCATAGATCACTTGGCGAAAGAAACCAAATTACTTACAATTTGTGAGGACTCAAGCCTGAGACAAGTTATATAAGCTCTCTACTTTTAGTTTAACCACTTATATGCTGATGATTATAATACTTTCCTCCCTCCAAGGCATATTACAAGATTTTAATTAGTGTTTACAAAACGCTTAGAGATCATCAGATGAGTGTCACTATAAAATGGTGAAACATTTATCATTGTTATTATTTTTATAATGATTATCATGAAATAATGCCAAGAAAATAGAAAGTCATACCCTGAAGGAGGGGGAAATGTTGCCACATTTAACTAGATAATAATTAAAACAAATCTCTCTGATGATGTTTTTAACTCTTTAAGGATCAAAGGCGTGTAATGAGTGCTACCATAATGTTGGACAGCATTTCATATAGTACTAACACATCCTGTAGCTGGACTTTATAGACAAGGGGAGGAGGAATGGGAAAGGTGACTGTCAAGGCACATAAGAAAAGAATCTGAAAAAGAGTTTGTAAATGTGGCTTTGAGTTTTTAGGATACACATCTAACATCGACATTGAATGCTATCTTTTAGTACTGTTTGACACTTAAGATTATCTCATCCCCTCTAGTGTGGTGTAAGCATCCTTTTGGGTATCATGTCTTTTAAATCTTTTATCTCCCATAGTGTTTTGCACTTAGTAGGTGATCAGCTTGGGGATACACTTCTCCAAGACCATTCCAATAGAAAAGATCAGAGAATAGATCATGACATATAGTGGAACACTGGATAAAAGCACTGAACCTGGAGTCAAGAAGATCTAAGTCAAATTCAATCTCACATACTTACTAGCTATGTGACTTTGTATCAATCACTTCTCTCTCGGTTTTATCAACTATAAGAAGGGGATAATAATAGCACTTGCTTCCTAGAGTTGTGGTGAGGATTAGATGAAATAATATTTGTAAAGTATTCACTTTAATGCCTGGTACATAATAAGTATTTAATAAATGCTAGTTTTCTTTTCTTCTTTGGTCCATTCCAACAATTCTATGGCCTTTTTTCTACTGGAAAAAGCAACATCACCTTTTCAGGCCAAGACAAAAGACCCTCTAAATCAAAAAGAAGTCAGGGAGAACAAGCCTATAATAAAGCTGGATCCAATTTGACAGAGCTGGTAACAATAAAATTGGGTGGATTACCCCCAAATGGTTTTGATCTGTTTCAGAAAAAAAAATAGTATCTCTGAAACCAGAAGAGTTTAAAGTATTAAATTTTTAAAAATCTCTTCTCTGTAAAACACACACACACACACACACACACATTCAGAATTGCTATGATTTTCCACTTGAACACTAAAGTTTCACAGTTCCTCCTGATATTCAGTGCGCATGGTGCTAATCACTGCATGGTGGGGAGGGGAATGTTGGTTTTTATTAAGCCAAGCTGGTCTGGAACAGTGATAAGGGGGCACTGTTTCTTCAAATGAAACACCAGACACTTTGAAAAGAATCTTCCAGTCAACATTCATCAGCAATTGGGAGCCACAGAATTCTAAGGCTGTCTCTTCAGAAAGAGTTTTTACTGTCATAAGGGACATGGGGGAAGGGAGGCTAATCTATGAAGGAGTTTCCAACCAAAGAAATTAAAATAATTCATGGGTATCTTTGAATGTTTGAGTTGCAAAACCTTTCTAAGAAAAGAGTACATGGGACAAAAGGAAAGAATTCTGAAACCTTACCAGGAGATGAGTTCAAATCCTGATTTGGCCATAACTACATGATATGTAATCCCTGGCATGTCATCTTAACTTGTAAAGCCTCATTTTCTTTTTCCACATCACCTACCTCCTTAAAATGTTATATAAATGTAAATTATCCAACATAGTTGTTCAGGAAAGGAATAGGCTATCTTGGAAGATGAGGAGTTCCTTATCACTGATGATTTTGAAATAGAAACTAGAAACTTTGTATCAGAGCCTCATCAAGCAAATGTCAGGGTTGAACTAGATACTCTTTGACATCCCTTTCAGGTTCATGAGCTATGATTTTATGATCAAGTGTTACCTTGAGGAAGAAGAAAAATAAAGAGAAAGCTTTTCTTTACTTTCTTCTGACCTACATTATCAATTCAGTCTTCTCTACTTCTTTTTACTTAATTTTTCTGTCATCATGATTAAGCACTAAGAAGATATAGCAATGGAGTAACAAAATATGGAGGTGACAATGAGTAGACTGAGATCATTAGCTTTTTTTCCCTATAGATGCCCACCTCTTCACTCTATAGTAGATCAACTCTTGAAATTAAAGCTGGGAAGAATTTTAGACATCATCTAGCCCAGCCATGTGATAGATGAGTACACTCAGATCCAAAGAAAAGAAATGGCAGGTCTGGGACTCAAATCCAGTTTTCCTATTTCACTATCCAGTAGAAGTTTACATTATGGTGCCACTTAAATGAAATAATTTCTGCCATATATTTTGTAATTGTAAAGTGATACATATATATACATATATATATGTATCTATTCAGAGAGAGATACATAGAAATACAAATGGATAGATTGATATAGATCTAGATACATGATAGATATACATAGAGAAAGATTGATATAGATAGATCTTGATAGATAGATAACAGATAAATCTGAGATTATCTTTATTAAGTATAAGAATTTAAAAGAGAAGCAGATTTTCTTATAAGGACAACTTGACAAGGATATAAAGAAAGAATTCATGCTTTAGATGATTGATTGATTTGGGTAGGTTTTGAACTTTATAACCTCCATGTTCCTTTCTACCACAAAGGGTCTATGACTATGATGCTGAGTGTATGATCTCAAGAAGCTATATATGCACAACCTTGTCAAAGCATGGGTCTACAGTTCTATAAATACAAGATTCTATGGTGTTTTGATGTGACAATTCTATGATTCTCTGAAAATCTACATAATTGTGATGTCATCAAGGACATCAGGAGGAAAGGAGCAATTGTGAAGGTCAACTTTCTTGGAATACTACATCCCACAGAGTGCAAACAACAAATAATACACAGGCCAGCAACATGAGCAAAATAGACTGCATAATCCAGGATAAGAAATGCACAAATATCACCACTTCACATCTGCATGCATTCGGAAAACACTAAAGGACATTTTTCAAGCTCTTTAATTTATTCACAAGGTCGATTTGGAAACAATGTTCCAAATGTTTTGGAAATACGTCAAGAACATCGTTTTATTTCATGGTATGGCAGAAGCATCTCTTTATATTAGTTTAATATGAATTCAGTAGAATGAAAAAGCTATTGTGATGGCATTGTGCTGGACTAAATAGATAGAACATTATTATAGTTAAAGGAAAGATTCATAGGCTCCCATTTGCATTTGTGAGCAGATATGCTCATCTCATATTTTGCAATTTGGAATCCCAAGAAACCTAACCCTTTTGTGATTTTAATAGCAAATAAGCCCATTACTGTGGAGACAAACAGACAAGAGAGAATAGACATGTTGAGTCTACTCCTGAGCCATCATCTCCTTGCCACTCTCCCCAGAGAGATGGTGAAGTTTTGGCAATCACAGCAATAGGAGGCCCAGTGTTACAGCAGCAATAGCTTGTTGACTTTCAGAATTTTTAGACTAGTTTTTATTTATTCATTTAAAAAATAAAAGAAAGAAAGAAAGACTTGATCCAGAGTCTCCTATGTTAGGGAAATAGTTTAGGCAAAGTAGGAGGTAAAAATGCTCTTCCATAGAGCATATAATCTGTCAGGAAGAAAAGAAAAATTCACAAATATTTGTCACATTATACTTGAAAGGGGACAGGTCAAGAGTCCTAAGGTCAAATCCCAGTTCTACTACTAATTAACTGCGTATCCTTAAGCAGTTCACTTCAATTCTCAGAGATGTAATTTCTTCATCCAGAAAATGGGGATATATTAATATATCTTACAGGTCTCACAACAAAGTTGTAGATAGAGGTGGATTAGTGAGAAAAGAAGGTAATAAAATAAGTATTTATTGTTTATTATGGGCCTAGCACTAAGTTAATATTTGATCATCACAACACTGTAAGGTAGGTGCTTTCCCTCCCTTCCCTCAGTTAAAGAAACTGAGGCAAACAAGGATGTCTGAGTTAATTTTGTTATTTGACCAGAGCTAGTAAGCTAGTATAGCTAGTAAGTATATGAAGCCAGATTTGAAATCAGTTCTCCCTGACTCTGGGCCTAATGATCCACTGAGCCCCTTAGCTCAGTGGATTGATAGAATGTCAGACATAAAGTCAAAAAAACATGAATTCAAACCCTCCCTCATACACTTACTAGATGTGTTATCCTGGACTAATCATTTAACATCCCTCAGTAAACTCATTTTTCTCATCCATAAAATGGGGATAATAAGAATATATCCTTCAGAGTATATAAAGCATTTTGCAAACTTCAAAGTGCTGTGTCAAGGCTGGATATTACTAGTATTATTAATCCTGTGAAGATCAAATGAGGATATCTTTAAAGTGATTTGTATCAGAAAAAGGTGCTAAATACATGTAAACTATTATTATTATTATTGACAGTGAATTTGTACATCAGGGAACAGATGGGACACAGCAGAGAGACAATGAATTGAATTGAGCTGGGACTGACATCTAAGACTAAAAGGATGATTGAGTTAGAGCTAGAAGGGACTTTAAAGACCATTTAGAGAAAATGTCTCATTTTACAGATGAGGAAACCAAGGTCAAGAAATGTTAAGTGAATTGCCTCAGGTCACAAAGCCAGTAAGTGACAGACTTGAGATTTGAACTTACATCCTCTGACTTTCAATGTAGCCCTTTTCCACTTTAAGCTAAAATAATATAAGAAGAAAGGAGAAAGGGAAAGAGAAACAGAGAAAAGGTTCAGAGAAAAGAGACAGAGACAGAGATAGACTTAGAGGCAGAGAGGTACATAGAGAGACAGACTGATGGACAGAAAATAAGAGAGACAGAAAATACAGAGAGAGAGAGAGAGAAAGAGAGAGAGAGAGAGAGAGAGAGAGAGAGAGAGAGAGAGATACTATATCCAAAGAGTTTATTTCCAGATGTGCAAAATCATCTAAAGATTTCATTAAAACTCAAAGGACATCAAAAGCACATACTAGCCAGACTTCACCATCTAGAACTTGGTAGCAAATTGTCTTATTTTATTCTCTATTTTATGTCATCCACAGTATGACAAGGTAGCCAAAAACTTCTAATGAGATCCTAAGCTACATTAATAGAAATCTTGTGTCCAAAGTGACAGGAGCACTAATCCCTTGTTCTTCATTAGTCTACATCTGGGGGATTGTGTTCCATTCTGGGGACCACATTTAGATATGGGGGCACATATCCAGAGGAAGACCACCAAGATAATGAGGAATTATATATCATATTATCATTATATCATATGAACATTGGTAGAAAAAGTCTATTTAGACAAGAGAGGAGAAAAAAATGGTTTCCCTGATTTTCTTCAAGTCTCAGCTAAACTCTCATCTTTTACAAGAATCATCTTCCAATTTCTCTTAATTCTAGAGCTTTCCCTCTTTTAATTATTTCCCATTTATCTTGAATATAGCTTGTTTGTACATAGTTTTTTGCTTGTTATCTCCCCATTGTAAGAGCAAGGCCTATCTTTTACCTTTCTTTGTATCCCAAACTCAATTTTTATTGAATGATTACCTGACATGATCATCATCCTCAAATTTCTGAAAGGTTATCACATGGTAGAGAAGTCAGGTTTATTCATGTTAGTCTCCATAGAATTGAACTAAAACAAATATACTGATTTTAAATTAATATGAGGACAGACTTCCTAACATTCAGAAATATCCAGAAATATAATTGTCTGAAGAGTGGGTAATAAGTTTCTAGTTACTAGAAGTGCTCAAGCAGATGTAGGATGTCCATTTATTTGTCAGCAATATCTGCTTCCAGTGACAGTAAGACTAAAATGATCTCTGAGGTTCCTTCTAACCTTAAGATTTTAGGAACCTACCTTTGGCAGATCTAAGTTACTCAGGCTAGGAGGCATGAAGGGTACAATTTCCCCCCAAAATTCCAATTCCTGGAATGAGTCAGCCAAAAAGTAGGCCAGTACAGTAGCCTGCATGTGATTGGGGTGGAGAGAAAGAGATAAGTGTCAATATCTATGGAAGAGACCTGGTTACCCTGTGCTAGTCTTGACTCAAAAGGAAGACAAGAAAACAACTTTCAATATATTTTCAAAATACACCATTTCAGAGAAAAGAAAAACATTGCCATTTGTCTATTGCAGAAAATGTACATGCATGCATAGTAATTAGTTTGGAGTATATTACACATTTGTGATATCAGTGAAATGAAAGTTCCTCTTAATTATTGACTTAATATATAATTAGGGCCATAAGACTCGGAACTGAAAAGGACCATAGAGATCATCTAATATTGCTCCATTATCTAACTGCTGACAAAAATGAGTCCCCTAGAGAGAAGTGGCTTGGTCAAAGTCATAAAAATAAGGAATGACAGTTAAGATTAAAACTCAGGTTTTTCCAGCTCTAAATCCAGTGCTTTATCCATTACAACTCATTGTCTACTTATTGACTTGAATTTAGAACAGAAAGGACAAACTTTAGGATTTAATATGAGTGCACATTTCAATGGTTTTTAAAAAGAATACAAGGCACTTTGTTTTATGAAACCCTGTGAATTTAGTAATGAGAAGCTTGTTATTTCTTCTTTATAGATAAAGAGACTGAGATAGAGTGGTTTGCCCAAAATTAAATACCTAAGAAATGTTAGAATTGGGAATCAGATCCATTTCTTGACTCTAAGTCAAGATCATATCATAATTCACTCTTTTAAAATACTGTAAACTGGGGCAGCTAGGTGGCATAGTGGATAGAGCAACAGCCCTGAATTCAGGATGATCTGAGTTCAAATCTGGCCTCAGACACTTAACACTTCCTAGATATGTGACCCTGGGCAAGTCACTTAACCTCAATTGCCTCAGCAAAAAGAAAAAAAAAATACTATAAACTGTGGCAATAAGGCAATGTTAAAAGCCTATAGGGAATAATTAGAGATTTCAAAAATGTATTTACTTTATAAATATAGGTCTTTATTTCAACACTTTAAAAATCCACTATTTCATTTTGAAGGTCAAATCGCAGCTCCTTCAAAAATGCTCTTTATGAACTATTGTGGCTTCAACCTCATCAACAACCTCTGGGGACAATTCCCTTCACATCTAGCTAGGCTGGTCCTTAGACAAGAGAGACACAGTACATTGCCAAGACAACATTTAGTCTTTCCAAGTCCTTCTGGAGTTTTGTACCATTAGCACTATCAGACAGAAAATGCAAGGTCACTCACTATTCTACATGCCACAAAGAGATACCAAAAGATATAGGTGTAAGTTATTAACAAATATTATGCACATATAAATAAATATAAAGTTTAATTTCATAACTTCTATCTGATAAAGTAGATAGAAAGCTGGCTGTTGAGTCGAGATTTTGACTCAAATCAGTATAGACTTATATGTCTTTAAGCAAATTAAGCTCTTTCAGAGCTCTTGACAATTCTATAAGATTATATAATTTGAGAGAATTTTCTTGCCTACATTGATGGTATCTGTTTCCTACCTCCTTTTCCAGCCTCACCCCATTTAGGATTTTATTTAATATTAAGATCATAGGATAATCCTTATCTGTAATTTATAAATAATCCCTCAAGTTTTTTTTTTCATTATAAAAAGTTCTTCATTAATATTCTCTCCCAATTCAACTTTGTGGTCTGAAGGCAACCTAAGTCTGATGAAAACTTTTTGTGGTCCTAATGACCTGAAAATTTCTTTAATTTGGGTTTGTCAAAAGAGTATTGAGTAGTATGAGGGCCAGGTACCTAAATACCAAACTAATATTGAGGAACCAATGCTTAGAACAGAAGTCTGGGACATTTCCTCCCTTTATTCTCCTTAAGGAACCTCTCTATTCTAGACCTAGTCAAGTGTTCTGAATTGTGTACAATCTGTGCTGCTTATGAAAAGGGGTCAAGGCTTCTTGTTCTCCCACTCTTGTACTCATTAAATTTCAAATCCGATGCCTTATTTAAAAATTTAGGCTCATGTCTAAGATTTCCCCAAAGGGAGAGCAAAGAGATACACAATGTACAATATGAATTAGGTGTGGCACAGGTAATGTGATAAAACATGAGACTATCAGAAATGTATATTGATGATAATTTAAACCAAACAGAAAACTAGTGCTAATGTTATACCCAGATAGAAGATTGGTACTGGAAATCATCAAAACATTAAGCTCTTTGTAGTATCATCAATAAATCATTTTACATTTCAACTCAGCTCTGTATTGTCTAAACAATTCTAGGTACATATCTTCTGGAAAACAACTAGGATTAGGCTAATCCTATTGGCAGCCATCCTCTCCAATGTAGAACCTTCTTCCCTGGCCACTAATCAGCCCTATCATTGGGCCCAACATCTCCAAAGCTCCTGAAATCATGAAGTTGTGTTCAAGGATTAATAAATCCAATTTGAAGTTGCTCAGAAAAGGAAATACAAAGCAGAAAAGACAGCCAGAGATTAAGACCAAAGCTGACCCGAGTCCGTGTTCCACATAGGGATGGTAATGGAGTAGAGGGAAGGAAAACATCCAAGACTATTTAGAAAAGGAGCTCACTATTTGCCATTTGGGAGAATTAAGCAAGAGAGAACATATCTGAAGCTGTCAATTTTTTTTAACTGATGAAGAATGCAATGTCCATGGCACTGTCATGGGACAGAAGATAATGGAAGGGTCATTCAAGATTTGCTATATTGTACTAAAATACCAACATCTTTCAATGCTAGTTAAGTATATAATCATAAGTAGTTCCTATATGACCCTCATAATCAACAGGAACTAGGGTGAAAAACTTAGAGCATGATTCATGGAATGACTGTCTTTATAGAAAGAAACTCCACAAGGGAAGGTTGGCCAACACATACACACACCTACCCAAATATATATATATATATATACATACATATATGTGTGTGTATATATACATATATGTATGTATATATAGCACACTATATATATGTGTGTGTGTATGAAATCATAAAATCATAAGACAGCAAAGAAAGAAGAGTAATGCAAATATCTAGGTGTCTCTTTAAAATAAACCACTGATCTTTGAAAATCTTTTTCCCATTTAATTAAAAAAAATGATTATCAGTGCTGCTAATTGAAATAAAAATCCCATAAAATTCTTCCCTTCACTAAACAATTCCTTGAGTTCCTGAAAAATGATACATTGAGAAGACTGCCATAATAACAGGTACCAATGGCTACAATATGCAATATTATATAATAAATATATTAGAAAGTTAAATAGTAGATTATATGTGGTATAAGGGGAACAGTCACCAAATTGATGACTTAAAAATTATTATTTAATTTGATTTTTAAAATCTGGTGTCAGGAGATTGGGGTGATTTGCAAGTGAATAGATGGTGATATGTGTGTATGTGTGTGTGTGTGTGTGTGTGTGTGTATAATATTTATATACGTGTGGGTATGATTGCTCTAATTTTAAAGGTCTAAGATTAGGTTTTATATGTTGATAATAATAAATAAAACTTAAATACCTCTTTAAGATTTACAAAGAACTTTACAAATATCATCTCATTTTATCTTCAGAATAACCCTGAGAAGTTACTATTGGATCTATATGAGACATGAGGGAGGAAACACAGGCCTACTTGAGTGATTTGTCCAGGTTTACAGAGCTAGTGTCTGAGACTAGATTTTAACTCACATCTTCCTTATTACAGGTCCAGTACTCTATCCATCTAGCCTAACTTCCTCATTCTACATACCTTTAATTCCTAGTCAAGAATGCTTTAGAATCCCAGCTTATTCTTTCCATAGGATTGAAGATGCAATGGAAAGGATGAGCTCTCAGAAGAGTATAAAAGGAACAGAGATAAAAATAAATAAATAAATAAATAAATAAATAGAATTAAGAGCTAATGGTGGTGGCCCTGAGAACTTCTTTAAATTCTTGAGATTTTAGGACATTTGTTTTCATAAATGACCCTTCCTAGCTATGTGACACTGAACATTTGAATTTTCTGATTCTCAATTTCCTTATCTGCAAAGTGGAGACAATAACACCAAAGTACCTATCTCAAAGAGCTGTTGTAAGGAAAGAAAGAGTATTTAAGGAATTTTTTAAACTCTGAAAACTCTTTTAAAACACCAGTTCGTTATTTAAAACCTTGAGAGCTTCCTTCCAAGTTCTCAAACAGATTTTTAATACTTGTGGTTGCTGGATAAATGGACTCCAACTAAATGTGTTGTTACTGTGTAGGCTTTTTGTTGTTCTTTGTTTTGTTTTGTTTTAACTCATGACTAGGAGACTGGACACCTGGGGAAAGAAAAGAAAGAGGTATGGTTTCTCAACCAAAAATATCTTGGCTTCTCTGAAACCAAATCAACTTAGATATTTTTAAAGTATCAGGGGAAAAAAAAATAAAAGCATCTACAAAAGATGAAAGGGTCAGGAAAACAAGAACAGATGTGAAAGAGTGGAATAGCCAGGTCGGAATAGCCTCAGAAGTCTTAGAGCAAACCGAAGCTGGTGAGGAATATTATAATCACTCACTATAACAGAAGCAACAAGAGGATTGATCAATCATTGACTTATTAAGCACTTACTATGTATGTTTCAAGCAGTGTACTTCAAATAAATAGTTCCTACCTTCAAGGAGCTTTTGTTCTTATGGTGACAAAAATAGGTAGAAATAGGTATTAAAAATATTTACAGAATAGATGCAAAGTAACTTCAGAAAGGAAGGCCCTAGCTGCTGAGCTGGAGATAGGGAGACTAGAAAATAATTGCAGAAGTTGGGATTTAAGGTGAAGATTGAAGAAAACCAGGGATTCTAAGTGCTAGAAATTAAAGCATTTTTGACATAGACATAGGAGATGGAGTACTATTTATGAGGAATCATCGAAGGCATGGCAGGGAATAATGGTGCAAGAAAATTAAAAAGATGGGAAGGGGCAGATAGTTAAGGATTTTAAATACCTAAGGGGAAAATTTATGCATAATTTAATCCTAAGGAACCATAGTAAATTATTGAATTGGGGGAGCACCAGAGAAGCACAGGATTATCGTGGTCAGCTCTGCATTTTTGGAAAATTACTTTGGCAGCTAAGTGGAGGATGTATTATGTCAGCGTGACACAATTAGGAAGCTAGTCAGTAATCTAAGTGGGATTTGATAGTTCATGAACAAATGTGATATTTGTGTTATTGGAGAAAAAAAGGATGCGTAGGGAGATGCTAAGGAAACAGAAATAAGATTTTGAAACTGGCTATATGTAGAGAATGGGGACAAAAAGCTGTGATTTCAAGGATGAAAAACAGAATACCATTGTCAAGAGACAATAATAAAGAATGATCAGTGATATAGAGGAAGCAAAACAATTCAGTCTTATTTTGATCCCATCTTTTGTTTTCTCTAATAGGACTGGCAAAGATAGGATAAAATGTTGATAAAATTAAAATCCAAGATAAGTGATAGATTAATGACCTTCCCATACCCAGTTCAGTTTTCAAAGCCTAGATGAATTTTGTTTCAGATTACTAAAAGAGCTGGTAATTATGATTGCTGAGTCTCCTTTTAAAGACTGGCAAAAATAAGAAAGGTATTGTAGGACTGGAGAAATGCAAATAACAATCTGATTTTTTTTAAAGAAAGAAAAGCAAATATCAAATTCTGGACCAATGAGTTTTATTTCAATTACAGGCAAAAATCATATGAAAATATCTTTAAAAGTATGATTAGTGAACATATTGAATAGGCAGCAAAGACTGAAGAGAGTCAGCATGGTTGACATATCATACCAGAATAACCTAGTTTCCATTTTTTTATACATGGTTAATGCACTTGTTGGTCAAGGATTATAATTTACCAATTTTTCATAATACATTTGACAAATTCATGCTGTTCTTATGAGGGAGTAGAAAAATGTAAACTAAAAAACAATACAATTATATGAACTCAAAATTCACTAAATGAACAGACTCAAAAACTTATCAATAATTGTTTAATGTCAATTTTGAAGTAGATTTCTACTAGAATGTACTCAGGGTTTGTCCTTAGTACTATTCTGTTGTATGGGTTTGTTGTTGTTGTTTGTTTGTTTTGTAAGTGATTTGGACAAAAAAATAAATGAAAGACATAGATGATATGCTCTTCAAATTTACTAATGCATAAAATTGGGAGGAATACTTAGCGCTATATCTTAAATGCCAAATAGTTTAATAGCTATTCATAAGTAGCTTTCTCCCTTCCTTTGCAATTTAAAGTCACTTTGTAAGAGACCAGGAAAATAAAAATTTTGCTAACCTTTCTTAGGCACAGTCTACCTCTAACCAGGATATGCCTTGCTAGATCTCAGCCTGAGCTCCCAAAATACATATGCATTCTCACATATTATATCCTCTTCATCAGCTATTGTTTCCCATAGACTTCAGTTCTGGCACTAAGAATAATTAGTTTTGTCACTTAATCTCATCAAGCCTTAGTTTCTTCATATTTGAAAAAAAAAATTAAGGTTAACTGTGCCATCCCACATCACATTGTCTTACATAGTTGTATGCAGAGCAAAAGACTGAAATTTCTCAGCAACCTACAAAGTATTTTTATAAGATCAGAGATGAAAACTTCCTGTACAAATTGTAATTGACCTTATAAAAATGAAAATATAACCGGAATAGATGAAGAATGATTTGGGACCAGAATTGAATAGAGAATGTGTTAGATTGCATTTATTATCTATATGACCATGGGCAAATCATTTAAGCTCTTATGACCTCAGTTTCCTCTTCTATGATACTGGAGTGTTGGATTTAATGATCTATGCAGACCCTTTCAACCCAAAGTTATGTTATCCAAACTCCTCATTTTACATGTAGGAAAACAGTTACAGTGAGGAGCAGTGACTTTCTAGCAATGATCACTAGTTAGAGAGAATCCAACTGTGCTTATGAAAAGAGTACTTGAAGTAAAGTCAAGAAATCTATCTTTGAGTTCTAATTCTATTGCTTATTAGCAATGTGATATTGGGCAAGTCACATTCCCATTATGTTTCAGTTTCCTTATCTGGATGATATAGATCACAATATTCACATTGTCTCTTTTCAGAGTGGTTTTGAGAAAAGGATTTTACAGAAATAAATAAGTTAATATTAGTGATGCTGGGAATAGAGCTTAAATCACTTGACTGCTCTCCAACTTGGATCTCCAGTGGGGTTCGCTCCTAAGTGGGTCATTCTTGTGCCTGTTCATGAATCTTTTGGGAGCACCACTCTATCTTTTAATATTCCTCTCCTTTCCCCAGTTCCATTCTATTCTCATCACCTATCTATTCCTCATCAAAACCTAATATAAGACTCCCTCTTGCTACACCAAGGCAGTCCAAGACTCTCAAATTGATGCCCTACCCATGTTTCACTTTTAAAATCTATTCTATCTCTCCCTAATCAAAATTTTATACCAAAAATTATGTATTTAAGTTCTATTGTGGGCACAGTATTGTGCTTTCCTCTGGAGAAAAGAAACAAATCTTAGATGAGACAAGAATCCCTGCCTACACAAAAATGAAAGTCTAAAACACAGAATATAATAGAAAGCACACAGACTTTGAATTTAGAGGAATTACACTCAATTGTTTCTTTGTTACTAATTATCTATCTAAACTTCAGTGAATCACTTAATCTCTTTGAGCCTCAGTATCCTTATTTGTAAAACAAAGTTGGATGACAACATGATTAAGATTTCTTAACCCAAAATAATGACTAATATTGAGAATTTCCAGCTCTCCAAAAATCCCTAGATACTTTTCACTTGTGTGCCTGGCCCTGGTTAGTGCAGAAGCCAAGTTTAAGTGTCCAAAAGTATTCCTAAAAAGAAGCCTCTTCTGTAGCATCTGCCCACTTAGCTTTGACCAAATGACAGGATTTTCTCTTCTTACTCCATTCTCACTGGCCCTGCTCACTCATCAAGGTACCATTGATTTAGTAAGGATTAGGGGATGGGGAGCAAGAGAGCAAAAGAAAATGAATACTTAATTGAATTTAATTGATTAATTGAAAATAAAATACTTTAAAACAAAGATTATCAAAAGAAATGAGGTGAATCTATTTACATTTTACAGACAACCTAATCCCATAGGATATATTCATACCATTAGCTTTTTTATCGGCATTGTTCTCTATAAATAGGAAGCAGAATTGAACAAATTATGCTAGGAAATAATGCTAGAAATCTCTAAGTCAACTCAATAAGGTCCTTAAAGACCTTATTAAAGGGAATGAACAAATTTAGTTGAGATCCTCAAACTGAGGTCCTTCACCTGTTCTGCCAATCACAGAATCCAATTGGATGTGTTTTCCCCCCACTAAATCTGTGAAGATTATCCTGTATGACTGAATTCCTTTTTTTGCAAGGTAAATTGGGGTTAAGTGACTTGCCCAGGGTCACACAGCTAGGAGGTGTTAAACATCTGGGGTTCAAATTTGAACTCAGGTCCTCCTGCCTCCAGGGCCAATGTTCTATCCACTGTATCACTTAGCTGCCCCCGAATTCCTAATCCATATCCACTACACAGCTTATGTTCTCTGTATCATAGAATATTGTCAATAATAGGAAACAGGATGCCTGGCAGGCAAGCTAAAAATCCACTAAATAAGCAGACAATTTTTGGAGAGAAAGCAAGAAATATTTAGTAAGGACTAGAAAATAATGGATAATCTTAATTATCTCAGTCAAATTATGGAAAAAAATTCATCATCTGAGAGGAAAACACATGAGAGTGGCAGAAAAGCTTCAAGTTAGAGATAGTTTGGAACAGTCTAAGAGGAGAATGAATGAATAAAAGAATCTCCTTGCAATCCTGGAGACCTGTATGTTGTTGTTAAGGTTTTGTTGTTGATATTTTAATGTTATTTCCTCAGTGTAGATGAGGAAAATGCAGACTAGCATTTACTTGCCCTGCAAATGAATAATTTTTTTTAATTTAAATAATAAATTTTTATTTTAAAGATACATGCAAAGATGAGTTTCTTTTTTGGCTGATCAATTCTTTCTACCTTTTCTTCATCTCATTTCCCCATTCTACTTTTATTAGAAAAGTTGCTTTCAGCATTCCCATTATAATTATTTCAATTGCAGGGGTTAATGATCTAATGGTTAATTCAGTGTGATTGAAATAAAGAACAAAAGACTTTTCCTTCTAGAATCATTCTCTTCTTGCCTTAGAATACAATGAGAATGCTGTTGTTATTTTGTGGGGGTTTTTTTGGTTTTTTTATTTTTTCAGCATTTTTCATTTCAGCACAAATATATATGTAAAAGACATTCCAGTGTGGAGGATAGTGTTATGAGCTTGGGGTCAGAAAGACCAAAATAAAAATTCTGCCTCTGACACTTCCAATTAGAATCTTTGCCTCTAGAGTATATATAATTACATTTTGACTCCTGGATTAGAATGTAAACTCATTGAAGGAAGGAGCTCTTTATCTTTCTTTGTATAGATAATGTTTAGTATAATACCGGGCAGTAAGTGAACACAAAATCAATACTTACTGACTGAGGACCATGAACAAACTGTGTCAGCTTAGGCAAGTCATTTAACTTTTTTGGGCCTATATTTCTCGATCTATAAAATATGGACAGCTAGACCTAGATGATCTCTGAAAATCCTTTAGTTCTAAATCTATGATCCTATGATCTACAAATCAGACAGACTTGTGAAACACAGATAATAGAAAGATAGATGATAGCTATAGTATCTATCTATATATTATTGATACAATATAGTTATATTTTATAGTTATGTTATATATTTTAAATATAACAATAGCTAGCAAAAAAAATTTTAAAATAAATTAATTAAAAAATTTAAAAAAAAAAACAATAGCTAGCTATTGAAATAAAATGTGTTTGTCTTTATATACATACCCAAATAGATATCTATATACATATATTCATATATATGTATACAGCTTTAGTTGATAAATTTTAATAACTTCCATTTATGTTTTACCTTGTCATTGGTTTCTAGGAAATATATTTTTCCAGTCTTAATTTTTTAATAAAGCATCAAAAGATAATCCAAATGCATACTTGCTAATCTAGTTACTTAATCATATAGAATAGTCCTTTTATAGTCTTTTTATAAGATAAGGAATGTTAAATAATTAAAACTTTTTTATATACATATAAATTGTATGTGTTGTTGGGATTTGGAAAGATATTATTGTTATAATCACAGTAATTTTAAAAATTTAATAAACACAAATTGCTTTCTTTGCTTAAAAAAAGAGATACATACAAAGATAATTTTCAACATTTACCCTTGTAAAACCTTATGTTTCAAAATTTTCTCCCTCTCTTCCCCCAACCACCCTCCCCCAGACAATAAGCAACCCAATATAGGTTAAACATATACAATTCTTCTAAACATATTTCCATATTCCATTACAACTGAAGTCTCTTAAAGAATGGTTAGGACACTGAGAAATTAAGTGACTGCTTTGAGGTCACACAGCTAGCATGTATTAAAGGCAAGACCTGAAATCAGGATGCTCTGACTCTGAAACGAGCTCCCTATTTGTAATAGACTCAATCAGCATGTTTTTTGACTTCTTCCAATAGAATTAAAAAGTAGATACAGAGAAAGTAGAGGTGAACACTTGAGGGCAAGGGAGCAAAAGGTGAAGAATAGTGAAATAAATAAAGAAAGAAAAACAAAAAAAAACAACACCAAAAAAGAATAATACCTTGTTGAACTGGTTTATTATTATGGAGTTAAGAAATCGAAAAAATTGGAAATAGGGTGATGATGAGCAGGTTTTAAAAGAGATGGATGAAATGAATAAGAAAGAGATTGTGGACATAGAGAGAAAGTTCTGAATTTGAGACCATGGAAACACAAAAATTTTCATTGAGAGTAATATCAAGATGTGGCCATTCTTCTCATGCAGGGTCAGCCTAAAAATATAGGTCATGGAATTTTAGGAAGCTGAAGAAGTAGGAGACCAGGGTGTCCAAATGGACATTAATGTGAATCTTGATGTTGAGGTTAACAAGGGTGAGGGAAAGAGTCCAAGTGTAGAATATGATTATGAGTCAGATATTAAAGTGTTCTTCCATGTTCATGAACTTCAAAATTTCTTTAATATTAACATCTAGAATTTCTAGAGCACTTAAAGGTTTACAAGTTAAGTAATTTGATTCTCACATCAGTCCAAAAATTTTACATTTTACAGATCAGCGAATTGAAGCAGAGAGATTAAACCACTTTCCCTGGATAAATAGCTAATAAGATTCTGAGACTGGATTTGAATTTGGGTCTTCTTAACTAAATCTAACATATTTTCCAATATACTACCTGACTGATACTTCTTTCTACACTTTTTTTCCTACATTTTATGACCTCATTCTTCATTCTTCATCCTCACAAGGACTGATTTATACATTCCTTCCACCTCTTAGTTCTTTCCCATTGCAACACTCTTACACTGGATGCATTCTCCCTATCTTAACCCCATTGGTGAACCAGCTCAACTTTATAGTATTTTTTCTGCTGTCAAGTCCCTTTTCCCCTTGCCCTATCAATAATTCTTGCTAAACCCCAACTCTGAATTACTACTACCATTTGATTCCTTTGTTCCTAGTCACAAGCTGCTGAACATAGGGAAAAAAAAATCAAAAAACGATGCTGATTGAATCCCCTGAAACTTGTGTTGCATAATCTCTGGGACTTGTTTTCATTAAGGCAATCCTTTCACACTTCCATGATCAATTCACTATCCCAGTCACCTAAGCAACTATTCCAAAACTTTTCATCCTTTCTCAAGATTATGACTATACCCTGTCTCTCAGCTGGGATCTCATTTCATCCTTCATTGAAAAAAGCTGAAGTCATTTATCAAACACTTCCCTCTTCTCCCTTCCATCAAAACTCACATCACTCACACCATTCAGTTTAGAAGAGAGACTAAGTCTGGATATATATTTTGGAATAATATACATAAGATAAGTGAGCCCATGAGAGCTGATGTCATCACCAAATAAGATAACATGGTGAGGGGAAAAAAAAGGGATCCCATAACAGAGTTCTAAGGATCATTCATAGCTAGTAGCTATGATTGGATGAAAATTCTTCAAGGGGGACTTTATTGTCTCCTTCATTTCTATCTCTGATGAAGAGGTAGTCCTTATCCTTGACAAAGCAAGCCCCATCCCATCTTCTCCAACAGATTTCCCCCACTATTATCCTTTTATTCTACCATTCCTACTAACTCTCATCCAATATCTCTCTTCCCTTCTTGGCTAAATTTCTTGAGAAAGCCATATACAGGAGAAACTCCACTCCTCATTCATTTCTACCCTACACAAAATTGCCAATGATTCCTTAATCACTAAATCAGAAAGCTTTTTAAAATATTAATCCCTGCTGAGGTTTCTCTATCCTTTGACATTTTTTATCACTATTTCTGTGTGTACATTTCTCTTTAGGTTTTCATGCATTCTTCTCTCCTGGTTGATATGATATCAGTCCCTCCTGTAGGATTTTTATCCAAATCATACCTACTACCCATGGGTGACCCTTAGGACTCTGTCATGGGACTTCTTTTCTTTTC
The DNA here is from genome assembly GCA_023553655.1 of Myrmecobius fasciatus. NCBI lineage: Eukaryota > Metazoa > Chordata > Mammalia > Dasyuromorphia > Myrmecobiidae > Myrmecobius > Myrmecobius fasciatus. The sequence continues at coordinate 331,844 of JAJPUD010000769.1, read as the reverse complement.
CCTCTCTGTTATCTAACTTGGTGATCACATCAGTTCTCATGGGTTTAATTATCATCTCTATGCATATTATTCCAAGATCTACACGTCTAGACCCAGTATCTCTCCTAAACATCAGACCCACATGCCTTTTAGACATCTCAAATTGTAGAGATTTCAAATTCATTTTGTCCAAAATAAAATTTATTATCCTTCTGGTCATCTAGCTTTACAAAACTCAGTGTCTTCCAGCCCTCACCCTTTCTTATATGTCATATCCAAATGGTTGCCAAGTTCTGTCAATTCCTCCTTTACAGCATTTCTTGTTCACATGCCCTTATTCCAAGTCACATAGTTACCACCCTATCATAATACTTCACCGCTATTCTATTAAAATAGTCTTCTAATTGGTCTCCTCTCAAGTTTCTTCTCCCTCCAATCCATCTTCTACTCAGTTGCCAAAGTGAGTTTCCTAAAGCATTTATGACCATACTGCCCATTCCTCAATAAATTCCAGTTTATTTATTCCATGGCATTCGGTCATCTCCAAATCAAATATAAAATTCTTCACACCTTAACCCTTTCCTACCTTTCCAGGTTTCTTCCACTTTAATCTCTTTCATATGCTCTGTGTTTCACACACACAACACTCCATCGTCCATCTCTATGCATTTGCATTGGCTGAAATACTTTGCTCTTTATGTTGTCTCCCATTATTAGAATGAGAGCAGGGACTGTCTTGCTTTTTATTTATATCCCCAATGCTTTGCATGTCTTAAGTGCCTAAAAATTGCTCCAATTATCCATTTGTCCTTAGTATCCCTGGCTTCCTTCAAAACTCATCTCAAATTCCACCTTCTACAGGAGACCTTTTCCAATCAAGTCTGCTACTCATATGTCCCCTGCTTCCGTCTACTAAATATCTTGAATGTCCAAAATTATTTATGCTGTCTTCCTCATTAGAATGTGTGTTCCTGGAGGACAAGGACAGTGTTTTTGGCTTTCTCTATGTATTGATATATAGAATTTCTCTATATATTGATATAGATTAGGATGGTGCCTAGAACATAGTAAAGCACTTAATAAATGCTTGTTGAGTTACTGATTGATTGTGTCTGAGGTCCTTTCAGCTTGAAATTTATAGATATTACAGGATTTGAAATTTATAATCCTGTCATATCTATCTGGGCTTCAGTTTCTATACAATAAAATGAAGGGGTTAGACTAAATGACTATAAATTTCTTTTGTAGTTTTAAAATTCTCTGGTCCTAATATTTCCTTCCAGATTCATCTGAACCTCCACATTTGAAAAAGTTTGTTAAGTTTTGCTTTGTTTTGTAAAACTCAAACAAAAAACTTAAATAAAATCAATCCCCCTTCTCTGCATGCACAAAACTCCACAATAAAAACCATAAACCCTCCCTGCTGCTCCAATCTGTAGACTTTCATTGAGCTCCTCAGCGAAATACTTCAGTTCCAAAGTAACAATTTTCATTGTTCCAAGTTGCCACAATTCCATTTTTATTGATGTCATAAAGGAGGTATTTATGAGATGAGGTTATTAAGATCAATAGCATAAATGGAACACCTAATTCTGCCTTTTTCAGAGGGGCACAAAGCATTCTTCTCCTGGAATCTCTGAGAATAAAAAGGTGACTGGATACTGTCAGTTAACCCTAATCCAAATGCAAAGAGCTCACCCTATTAACAATGAGTCGTTTTGTACATGTTTCTTAGATCTGAGACTAGCTTGGCCCTAAGTAGCCTTTATAAAAACGTACAGATTGGAATTCATTGTGTGCCTGGATTTACCACATTTATAACCAGACCTGCAGGCTCGAGTTCTTTTTTTAATATATATTTTTTTATATCACAGGGAGGAAAGAAGTTCTATTTTTTAAACCCACTAGGGGAAGTAGAGCTGGTTTACCTAATTCCCCTTTTCAGGGAAAATATTTCCAGTGAGGGGAAAAAATAGATCAGGGAATACACCAGTGATGGCTTAGGGCAGCTGTAAGTCTCTGCTAAGTATCCTCAGCTTCTTAGAGGCAAAATCTGGGGATGAGGACTGGCTGGAAGCACTAGGGGTGGGTAGCTATTCTTTCATTCTTCCAATAGGAAAAGAGAGATTTGACCATTTATCTGTTTGTGGATCAGGACGAATGCATAATATAGCAATTATCAGATGTCTATATTTAGTCCAATCATGCCAGTAGTTAGATAAAATAATCTGGGCTCATATGTATCAAGTATGTTTTCTAAGGAAGAAAGAGATCCAACCATCACTGCTAGGACTGTTTGTTCATATGAGAGCAAACTGGATAAATATGGACAAGCAGGGCTTTTTTTCTATTGCAATTTTGCAAAACTAAATTTGTCTCCCTACTAGGGATTCTTTGAGATGTTTCAAGAGAAATCATGTGTCATTCATAAATTAGAGGGGAAAGAAATTGAATTCTTGATCACTTGTACTATCTGCAATGGAAAATTTTCCTACTTTTCCTACTAAATACTCACAGATATTTTAAATGACTCAGTTTTCAGGAAAAGGTATACTCTATAAAGAAAATAATTCTGGTCAATCAGAAAATCTAGATTTGGGTTTCAACTCTGACTCACTTTCTAGCTATGTGATCCTGAGTAAGTGATCTCTCCTCTCAAATAATAATAGTTCACATTTATATAGCACTTTAAAGTTGGGAAATATGTTACATATATTATCACATCTGATCCAATAATTCTGTGGTTAGTAATATTACGATAATACACTTTTTAAGTATACTTGATAACATTTTTTAAGATATTAACAAGAAGTGATTTGCACAAGATCATATAATTAGGAAATGACTGAGAGAAGGTTTAAACTCAGGTCTCCTTGAATTCAAATCTGTCATTCAATCCACTATGACATCTAGCAACTTCTAAGTTTCTGTTTCTTTATCTATAAAATTGGAATAGCAATACCTACTCTACCTCTCTCATAGGCATTTTTATTTTTTTAAATGCTATATAAACCTTTAATATAAAAGTGTGGTATGTTTCTTTAAACTAGAGAACAAATCTACTACAATAATAATATCCTTTCTATAGATAGTACTTGAGAATATGATAAAATATTTTATATACACTATTCCTTTTGATCCTCATAACAATCCTATGAGACAATAGGTATTAATACTTCTTTTTAAAAGGTATTTCAGGGCAGCTAGATGGTGCAGTGCATAGAGCACTGACCCTGGAATCAGGAGGACTTGAGTTCAATCTGACCTCAAACACTTAATACTTTCTAGCTATGTAACCCAGGGCAAGTCACTTAACTCCAATTTCCTTGCCAAAAAAAAAGTGTTTTAGAGGGGTAAAAAGACTTGCCAAGGCCTTAGCTAATAATTGCATGAGTCAGGATGTGAACCCTGATCTTTTGACACTAAAGTCCAGCACTATTGGTTAATCTGTCATATTAATTCACAGATAATAGTTGATTTGTGAAGATCTCATACATTCCTCCAACAACTTTTTAAAAATTAATTACTTTATCTCCAGAGCCATATTTTCTCCCTCTCACTTTTTCCTTTCCCTACCACTTGAAAAAGTAAGAAATAGAAAACTTCAATTACAATAGTCAAGCAAAACAAGTTGCCATATTAGCTGTTTGTCATTTCATATTCCATGTTTACCATCTCTTTATGTATGTGGGTAAAATTTCACCCTTAGTCCTCTGGAATTGTGATTGACCATTGTATTGTTTAGAGTTCCTAAGACTTTTAAAGTTGTCTTTACAATATTCTGTTATAGTATAAGTTGTTCTACCAGTTCTACTCACTTTGCATCATTTCATTCACATCTTCTTATATTTTTCTAAAAACAGTCCTTTCATCATTCCTTATAGTACCATAGTGTTCCATCACATTCATAAACATTTATAGACAGCTAATCATTCCCCAATTGATAGATATTCCATCTAGATTTCAATGTTTTGCTACCACAAAAAGAACTATTATGAACCGACCTCTCTTAAGTTCTTGATCTGCAGATATTTAAGCCTTGTTCTAGGTAACAGAGAAAAGTTTAGATTAAAATGTCTTCTATTCAGAAAATAATAATATATAAGAAATTATTTGAAGAAGAACAAAGCAAAGAATTATATGAGATCACTAAAAAATAAATAGTAATTTATTGGGTAAAGGAGGAAAATTCATTCTTTTCATACAAATACAAAAATGTTAACACATACATTGCAGGCAAAGGTATGGATGCAGGAAAGTGAAGAAGTTACTCAGGGAGTAGGAAATGTATAATCTGTCTGTAATTTAAGGAAAATGAAGGTAAATGGTATTTTTAAAAGGGGGTTATGGTACCAAATTATGACAGGTCTTGATTATCAAGCAAATTATTTTAAATTATAACTGATAGAAAATGAGCAGTCACAGAAGATAATTGAGCAGAGGAGTAGCATAGTCAGATCAATGTATATAAAATATTACTCTATGAAGTCACTCCCAAATTTTTAAAGTGTATAAACCTAGAACAAGAAAAGGTTTTTGTTTCATTTTTAGTTAAGTATGTAACTAGTTGAATCTAATTACAGAGGTAATCAAAGAGAGTTTAACACAGATTTGTTTGTGGCTAGAATAATTTTATTGCTGATATACAGCCTGAAACTAGGCTTTACATTAGAAAATATGGCTTCTAGAAGACGGGTGTAGAACTCAGGATTTAGTATATAGTAATTTCAGTCAATCAAAAGTATGACAAGCCAGCCCAAAATGCTATCAAAATTCATAATAACCGAACCACAGAGTCCAAAAGGAAGTGAAAATCTTAATGGAGACTAAATAAAGATAATGGTTTCTTGCAAGTCTATCTCCAGTAGATTGTGTTTATTTCTGAATATTACAATTTAAGGAATGATATTAACAAGTGACCCTACTTTGTCAGTTTCTATAGTTATTCTCCAGTGGGGGGAAAAAAAAAAAGATAATGATATGCTTGGGGTCAGCTCTCAGGATTGAATCCAGGATCTGAATCCCAAATTCTTTATAGACCGAATCACAGATTATATGCACATTATTTCACTTGATCCTCATAATATTACTAACAGATATAATTGTATAATATCCCTAGTAATTGTCAAAAGTAAATCTGAATTCAAGTTTATCCCTATATTCTCTTTTTCAGCAGAGTCCTTCGGTTATCTATCACTTTTTTCATTACTTCCTTCTTCAACTGTCAGAACTTTTTTAGTTCTCACCAATTATTCCTCTTTCTATAGCCTCAGAGGAAAAAGTTGATCTTATCCTTTCCAAAGTTAACACTTATACCTCAGTCTTCAATCTCATCTCCTACCATCTCCTCAGTGATCACCAATCACTTCTTATCTCTCAAGCACCTCCATTCTCTGCCTCCCTGATATTTCCTTCTTCTGACTCACAAATAGGTTCAGGTTTCCTCAGTTCAAAGTTCATCTCCTTTTTTATACTGGCATCCTCTCAAAAGATTACTGTCTCCATCATCTCACCATTTATTCACTTCAGCTCTTTGAAATCTGTCTTCAGTGTCCAAAATTCAGCTGAAACCATCATGACCACTTTATTTCAAGCTCTCCTCCCTGGTCTAAATTGTTATAATTGCCTTTTACCTGTTTTTTGTTTTTGTTTTTGTTTTTTTTTCTGATCAGGTACTTTATTTCTTTTGGATTATCTTCCATATTGTTGTTGAATCAGCAAAAGAAACTGAGTTCAAACAGTTAAGAGTGTAGAGAAAGGAGAGGTTGGAAGCAGAGAGATCAATTAAGAGAGTATCAGAGTAATTAGAGCAGAGGTAGTATTGAACTAGGGTAGTATTGATGTAAGTGAAAAGAAGAGGATAAATGTGAGAAAATTTACAGAAGTAGAATTGACAACTTTGCAACTGATTGGTTACCAGTAAGAAAGGGAGAAAGAAGAACTGAGGTTGCAAACCTGGATATCTGAAAGAATGGTGATTTTTCTCAACACAGAGTAGTTAGAAAAGCTGGATTTCAAGGAGAAGATATTGAATTTTAGAGGTGGAGATATCCCAACAAGAAGTTGGTCGTGTGAAATTAGAATTTAAGAATGAAAGAAGTACATATCTAAATTTGGGAGTCTTCTGCATTGAAGTAATACTTGAACTATAACAGCTAATGTTTGTCAAGAGATAAGTAAAGATTTAAAGAGAAAAGGGATCTGCATAAAGTCTTGGTATGTATCCACTCACTGAGTCAGAACATAGATAATGAATGTTACAGCAGCAAAGGAGACTGAAAAGGAGCAGTCAGATAATAAAGAGTCCTGTGTCATGTAGGTAGCAAGAAATGAATACTGTTACAAAAACTCAAAGAGCATTCAAGAACAAGAGATAATCAGTGATCTAAAATACTGCAGAGAGCTATAGAAGAAGTAAAACTAAGGACAAACCATTGATTTAGCAATTAAGAAATCACTGATAAACTTGTAGGATTGAGTGGGGGGTTGCAAAATGTAGTGACACATGAATGGCTAAGAGAATGTAGAAGCAGTAAGTGTAGAAAACGTATTCTCAGAGTTTGGTTTGAAAGTGAGGAGAGATACAAGGCAATAGCTTTCAGTCATGGAAGAATTAAGTAAAGAATTTTGAAGAATAAGGCAACAAAGGAAGAAATCAGTGGAGAGAGACTGGTAGAAAGAAAGCATGATGGAAGGGGCAAACTTCTAGGGTAAAGTGAAGGAATGGGAGTGTGGGCACAAGTCAAGGGGCTGACTCAGCTTCCCTCTCTGTAAAACTAAAAGGTTCCATTAGATAATCTCTGAAGTTCCTCCTAGCTCTAATATTCTGTTTTATTATGCAAAGACCACTCAGAATCTTTTCTCAGACCACTCTCTCCAAAGGTAAAATCAAACTCTACAGATCATTTTCTTCTCCCCCTAGTGAAGCCAGAAAGATCAGAGAACTTGCATGTCTTTTAAACCTCCCAAAATCCAATTTTTAAAAATGACATAATATCTTATATCAGTAAAAAGTAACTAGCTTCTCTAATAAAATATTGATCAGTGTGGTCCAAGACAGTGGGATCCCAAAGGCAGATTATGGATAAACTTTTGTTGAGACCCTGTGCCTTTTTGCTTTCTTGTTTTCATCACTTCAGAAGTTTCCTGGCAGAATAGCTCAGAGTTCTGGGGGAATGGGCTTCCTTTTATGAAGGGAGAGCTCTTCTGTGCCCTGAGTGGAAAAGAATTATTATATACAGGAGGTAAAGTGCCATTAGATGAAACATTACAGGAAGGGAACTGCCATCAATTGTCATTAATATGTCTTTTATCAGAGGTACTTTAGAGATCAGCAATGTGAACCTGGAAATGGCATTCTCATTTCAATCTTGTAAATGTCTTCAATGATGGGTCATTCCTTTGTGACCCCCCCCCTACCGAATTGTTCCTCTTAAAGACCCCCTGGATAAATTGCTTATGGTTGCTTATATCGCACTTAGAGTAGAAGAAACCACAAGCATAGAATTGCAAAGATAGGCAGTACCTGAGGAAAAACAGGCCAGCCTGCTTCAGAAACTTTGGGGCTCTTTGATCATCTTTAGGGCTGCACCACTTCTTATCCAATCAATTACCAAGTCTTATAAATTATAGCTATAGAACATCTCTGGTAAATATCTCTGGCATTCTATTCCAACTGCCACCTCATACAGGTTCTCCTATCCACTTCCCTGCATCCCATCCCATACCTCTTCCGCACACTGAGACAATGAAAAAACTAATTTTATTATGCCATATTCATTCACACAAAAGTCTATAGTAGGTATATATTGCCTTGTACATTGATACTATATTAACTTTTTAGTCTAATTGCTTGCTGTATTCTTCCATATATTTTATATTCCAGCCAAACATCTCTGAAATACCTTGCACAAAGTAAAAAAAAAAAAAAAAAAAAAGAAGAAGAAGAAGAAGAAGAAGAAGAAGAAGAAGAAGAAGAAGAAGAAGAAGAAGAAGAAAAAGAAATGATGGAACTGGAATTTGTATCCCAAGTCCTTGGGTCCAAAGTGCATAAGATCACTATCCCCTATACAAATCATATGCTTTTCCTACTGTTATATAACTTTTATCGTACTATGTGCTTTGGATCTTACTCTCTTACACCTTTGCTTTTTGAATTATTTCCCACTATCAAAAGCCTAACTCAAATACCATTTCTTTTAAGATGACTTCCCAGATTCTCACAATGAGTGACATTCTCTTCACTTCTCAATCCTAGAATTCATCAAGTAATTTAATTGTACTTTTTGCCTAGTTATTATCATTGAGCATAACAGCTATTTATGTATGGGTACAATCCCCATGCAAATCAATAAGCTCTAACTGTTCAGGTAATATGTTTTGTCTAACCTAGGTATCTCCTCCAGTAATGAATACTCTTTTTTTTTTCATATAGTAGCTTAATAAATAATTGTTAACTTGAACTGAACATCTTTCATAGCAATCCTAACAAATAATCACCCAACTTCCTTTTGAAAAGCCCTAACAAGGAGAAACTTAGAATCGGAAAATATCTGGTCTATATCTCATTTTATAGATAAACTACAGTTAGCAGATATTAGCATAATGCTCAGGGTCACACAACAATATCATTGTATTATATTAATATATTATACTTTAATTTAAAAACATATATTGGTCAGTCCTGAACATAGCTCAATTGCTATCTCATTTGGGCTTTTCTTGGCAGATGGTTTGCCATTTCTTTCTCTAGTTCACTTTACAGATGAGGAAACTGAGGCAGAGTTAAGTGACTTGCCCAGGATCATACAGCAAGGATGTATCTGAGGCCGGATTCTAGACCTGACTCTAGACCTCTCACTCTTTCCCCAGCACCACCTAGCTGCCTCAAAACATTTTGCACAGATGATTTTATCTGGACCTCACAACAGCCCTAACAAGGTAAACAGTACAAGTATCAATACAAATAAGAATAATAGTCAACATTCACATAGTACTTTACATATGAATATAAAGTTCTGAAAAATGTTTTGCAATTTATCTCATTTTATCCTCCAATGAAAGTATAAAAGATAGGTGCTGTTGTTGTCACTGTTCTATAGCTAAGGATAGAGTTTAAATCTAAGGCCACGTTTGAACTTGGGTCTTCCTGATTCCAGATCCAATACTATATCACAGTGCTATCTGATCCTATTCTACAAATGAAACTAAAAATCCAAGAAGCAACGTACCTTGCACAAAGTCAAAAAAGAAGTAATGGAAATGGAATTTGAATCCCAAGTCTTTGGGACCAAAGTGCATTGTTTTCCTATCACCCCAGGCTATCTCCAACAAACAGTAATAAATCTGAAAATCAACTCCAGAATTCTTGACTCAAAGCCTTATGTTGTTTCCTTCCAAATGCTTCATGACTAAACCTAGTTTTCATGAAATTATCACCTGAGAACCCAATTCTGGGCTTAGGTACAGAGTATTAACTAGAAACTCAGTCATCATTCTCTCCCTTGAGGTTGACTTATCCTGGGGAGACATTTCTAGTAGTCTTTGTAAACCTGATTATATCGCTTACTCTTGATTTATACCAACTGTCATTGAAGAAACATTTAAAAAGATGGTATCATTAGAAAGTTGTTTGCTTATGGAGGCTTCTTAGAAGGTTCCAATTTGTAGTACTCTATTAATTGAGCTTATCTGTTGACATCTCAGTTCCCTCTATGAATACAGGATGCAGGAATGCCCTTTGAAACCCAAACACTTAACCACCTCTTCTGCTCATAGATTTTCCTTCAGGAAGTATATAAAACTCAAACACATATGTTCCTTACATTTTCATAAAAAAGTGAAAGTAATTCACACTTAAGTGTGAGACAATTTCTAGGTAAAGATATTCCAACAGGAATCAGAAGAGCTAGAATCAAGTCGCAACCACACTACTCACTAACAATCATCATTTATATGTATAGATAGATATAGATATAGATATAGATATAGGTATAGGTATAGATACACATACACATATACCTACATGTGAATCTTTCATATTGTGATAGTCTTTCAAATACTCAAAAGATTGTTAACTTGTACCCCTTAGATATTTTCTTCTCCAGGCCATAATCTCTAAAACCATATCTCATCTGCAGTTTTATGATGAGTAAATCTCATGCTATAAGAAAAGATATCATCTTCAGTCCAGGTTAGGGTGACCAGGTTGGATAAGAGTCTTAAGTGCCAGTTATATGAAAATCGCTTCTCCCCTTCCCTCTCCCCCCCTCTCTCTCCCTCCCTCCTCCTCTTTCTCCTCCTCCCCTTCTTCCTCCTCCTCCTCCTCTTCTTCTTCTTCTTCTTCTCTCTCTTTCTCTCTCTCTCTCTCTCTCTCTCTCTCTCTCTCTTTTACACACACACATACACACACACACACACACACACACACACACATACACATACATACATCTCATCCATGATGTTCTAAGTTTCAAAGAGGCTAATTTGTCTTGATGTCAGGGAAAAAAAATTCCTAAAAATTATATCTGTTCCAGAGTGGAAAGAACTTCCTTGAGAAGTAACAGATTTTCAAGCAAGGCTGGATGATTACTTATAGGTTATACTATCATAAGACTTTTTTTTCAACTATGAGTTGGATTACCTGGCCTCTAAGGTCTCTTCCAACTCTCAGATTCTGTGATTCAAAGTAATTCTGCAATGCTTTATAAGATTCTATTGTGCTTTCACATTTATTTCCTCATTGGAATTTTATAAGACATAATGAGGGCATGTATTTATCCCCACTTGACATGTAAAGAAAACTGAGCCCTAAAGAAGGAAATTGGCCTGTACATGGTCATGACAACTGAATGAAACAATAGAAAATAATTTTGTAAAGTGCCTTGCAAATCTTATAGTGTTACATAAATGCTAACAGTGATGATGATAATGATAATGATGAAGCAAACAAAGTTAGATGACTTGCCTAGAGCCATACAACTAGTAAGTGCTATGCACTATGCCATCAAGCTGCCCCACAGTGGATAATAGAATTCTATTAAGGATGATAAGGTGGCTAATATCACAGCATTTGACCCATCACCTATCACCCACTACTACTTATTCTTTTGGTGTATAAGACCAGACCAGTCCTGTTCTTTCAATCATTTCACAGATTGTTAGAGCGAGAAGGAATTTTGGAAATAACACAGTCTAAATCATAATTCCTTTTAAAACTAGGAAAATGAAGCATTTTTAGCGACAGGAAAATCACCCTGATAAGTAAAGTGATTTGGCCACTAATTGACCACTAATATGTGTCAAAACCAGGATTTGAATCCACATCTCTTGAGTCCAAGAGCAATACTCTTTCCCCTGTTGTTGGAAAAAAATCATGTATAAATTTGTGAAAATACTTCCAGTGGCAGGAAACAATTTTAGGAGGCAGCCCATTTCACTTTGGGGGAGCTCTATTAGAAATGTGTTTCTAATTAACTGAAATCTGATACCTATAACTTCTACTCATTGCTCCTAATTTTGCCCTCTGGAGTCAGATGAAATAAATTTAAGCCTTCTTCCACATGACAGCCCTTTAGATAGCTAAAGACAGTAATCACCTTCAACCTAAGTATTCTTAGGATAGTTAAATTTCCCTTTCTCCTTTTGCAAATTCTTAGATGACCTGATTTCTCATCCCCTCCCCTCCTGGTCACCCTCTACTGGATATACTTGCCAATGGCCTTCTTAAAATGAAGTGCCCAGAATAGAACACCACACTCAATATGTGGTCTGACTGGAACAGAAAACACAAGATTACTTCTTGTAATCTTGACACTCTATTACTAATGCAGCCTAACATCACATTGGCTTTTTTTAGCCATCACCTCAAACTGTTGTCTGAATTGGTGCTTTTGGTCAACCCAGACCTCAAATTCCTCTTCATATCAATTATTGTTCACTCATGTCTCTCATTTGGTTCTTGTGCTATTGATTTTTTTTTACCTAAATGCACATCATATATATCCCAGTTTGACTTCATTTCATTCATTTCAGCCAATTCTTCCAAGACCATATTGAATTTTGAACGGGCCATAAATTATATCATCTAACCCTCATAGATTTATGCCTTTTGCATATATTCTTATATCTTTTTCAAATGTCAAACATGTTGGAAAGAATAGAGAAAAAAACTCTGGAGCCAACATAATGGAGATCTCCTTGCTTGACTCCAATTTTGTCCTAATGGATCAAAAAGAAAAAAAAAAAAAAAAGACCTTATCTTTAAGCTGCTAAGTAGACATCAATTTGATGAAAGAAAAATGTTGCCATTTTCAGGCCAATCATTGCTTATAAACTTTTACACATGTCATTATAACAAAACTGTTTATTTCTAAAGTGATGCTTTAAACTCTTGAGATATTAGTTTTCATCAGTCCTTGTTTATGTACCAGATTATGAAGTATGTTCAAGAACAGGAAACTGACAAATTATCATAGACTGAATTGGCTTTTCAGGCCATCAAGGTTTGTCATTTATTGCCAAGAAATAACAAGAATCATAGAACATAGAATATCAGAGTTAGAAGCGACCTTTTAATCATAGAAAATTGTTGTGAGGATCAAATGAGCTAATAGATGTGTAAAGTACTTTGTAAACCTTAAAGCAATATACAAATGTCAGTTAATATCATAGCTGAAAAGAATCTTAGAATCATAGAAACCATTATATTTAGAGCTGAAAGTTTAAGAACTACAATATATAAAATGTCAGGGGGTGGACATGGTCTTAAATATTAGAAAAATTAAATATTAAAGTGGAAAGGAGTGTTAATATGCTGTGATATGGAATATTAAAAGAGACATTAGGGATTTCACTTTAACTTTCTCATCTTACCTAAGAGAGTCATCATGGTTAAATAACTTACCCAAGATCATAAACTTAGTGGTAGGACTGGATTCCAAAGCAATTCAATTTAACAATGTTTATCAAGTACCTATTATGTGCTAGACAGTATGTCTGGACACTAGACACTGTCAAAAAATTAAGAAGGGGAAAGAGTAAACTCAACAAAAATCTCTTGAAGGGAGCTAAGGTTTCTAAGGAGCACAGAGAAGGAAGAAGAGTATCCTAGATATGAGATATAGCTTATACACAAAGACATGGAGACAGAAGATAGAGTGTTCCATTTAAGAAATAGCACATAAGCCATTTTGTCTGGTATGTAGCATATGTGGAAGAGAAGGGAAAGTTATGTGAAATCAGTCTAGATAGGTTTGAGTTAGGCTGCTTAAGGGTATTAAATGATAAGTAGAAAAAAAATTGTATTTTATTATAGGGGCAAAAGGGAGTCCCATAAACTTCTTCATTAAAGGAGTGATATGATCTGGTCTATGCTTTAAGAATGCCTTGTTGACAGTTGCATAGAAAGGTGATGTCAGACTCAAATAGAAACAGAAGCTACTAAACCATGTATATGGATCCCTTCAGGTTATATTTTGACTTAGGAAACCACACATATTTATATATTTCATTCTTTATTAAAACATCAATACATTAAAATCTGACAGGAACTACATTTTCATGTGGTTGGATCTATACTCAGAAGTGTTACAGGTTGCTTACAGAGAAATGGAAGAAAATAAACATTCATTAAGCACCTACTGTGCTCCAGGCACTATGCTAAGTGCTTTACAAATAGGTATGACAGAAAACTTGACAAATGATTAGATGTAAAAAGTGGGGAAAGTGCAGAATTGAGTATGATTCCTAGGTTATGATTCTGAGTAGGGATGTTGGTATTCTCAATCAAAATTAGGAAATTAGGAGAAAGAATGCATTTCATGATGAAGTTAAGGGTTTTTTGTAGAAATGTTGAGTCTAAGCTGCCTATGGTGACGCCTAGGTGGAATCACCCAGCAAGCAACTGGCCTTGTGGAATGGAATTCAATAATGAAATGAGGGCTTAATATGTTAATCTGATTGTTGATAATTGAACCACTGAGAACTGATGAGATCACCAAGAAAGAGATGACAGAAACAGAGAGAGAAAGAGACAGAGTTAAAGAAAGGATAGAAATAGAGGCATAGAGAGGAAGAGAAGAGGAAGAATACTCAAGTATCTGAACACACTGCTGCATAAGGAGTGGGAGATGGATAAATCTCAAGCAAAGGAGACTGAAGAGATAGGTAGGGAAGCAGGGAAAATCAATATAGCAAAAACCAGGAGAAAATAGCCTGGAGGAAATGGCCTCTGACCTTCCAGTTGAATTATTTTTCTACTATATTAAATAACTGTTTAGGTTCCACATTGTATTTATTCACTACCAGATTATGTGAAAATGTAGCCACAGGCCTTCTCACAATTATCCAGAGACTGACCTGTACCTCCCTCATCTGGTTTTAGAGTTTGTTGCTTTATCATTCTTACATTCAGACTTAATGTCAGGCCTCCTGACTCAGGTATCTATGCCAATGACATCATTCAACCAAACTCCTGGGCTTGCAATTTTGAAGTCATCTTGAGCACTCCCTCTTCCATGCTTCTGAAATCCAATCAGTCATCACATCCTTCTGATTCTTCTTTTGTGATATCTCTTTTGTCACCTTACTTCTATTCTCACTGCCACCACCCTGGAACAGGCCCTAAATACTTCTAGCATGCATCATTACATCAGCATCTTAACCCTTTTCCCTGCCTCCATTCTCTTCCCCTCTCCCAAGGCATACTGCACGTGTTCCCAGATCAGTCTTCCTAAGGCAAAGGTTTGACTTTTCATGCCTCATCTTTGCCTGCCAGATAAAGTTCAGACTTCTTCAACTGACATTTAAGACCTTTCTGAGTATGGAAACATATATCTTTTTAAATTTTTGCTCCAACAGCATCTCTAAACCAATCCTCCAAACAGCACAAACTAGCTTAAAAACAGTCTTTTAGAATATACTTTAGGGATTCCCTCTTACTTATTGCTTTTGCTTAGGTTAGCTCCCTTACCTTAAATGTTTGCCTTTCAATTGATCCTATGCATCCTCCAAACCTTGATCAAGTGTGACTTCATCCCTGCTCAACATACCATAATAATCTCTAGCTTCTCTGAACTCTTACAGAACTTATGTTTTCTACTAATGTGTGCTACTACATTTACAAAGAATCTAATAAGCATAATACATTTGGACGCCATTTCTACCCCCAAAAATCTAAAAGTCTATTTAATAAAACTGTTAAAAGGTATATTCAGATTAAGAGATGTATTTTAAAACAAAATAGAGCATGACAAATATATTAAAAAGAGTGTTCTAAGTTTTGTGGGGGAAAAGGCCAGGTATAACCAGGGTCCTGATTGGTAGAAATAATAATTCTCCTATAGTGGTAGTATGTTTTCAAATTGCATAATTTAAAGTTATAATTATTTAAAACATGGTCCCAATCCAATGGAAATATGCAGCATGAATTTGAATAATACAACCATTTCAAGGGATCCATCATTCACACTAATCAAGACCTAACTGTAATATAAAGAGCTCTGAATCTGGAGTCAAGATAACTGAGTCCACATCTCTATCTACCTATTAGTAAGTGCATGTTACTTTACATTTATGAGGATCAGTTTCCTCAGTTATAAATTGGGAATGATGTGGGGGAGCTAGTTGGCACAATGGATAGAACACCAGCCCTGAAGTCAGGAGGACCCGAGTTCAAATCTGGCCTTTGGCACTTAACACTTCCTAGCTGTGTGACCCTGGGCAAGCCACTTAACCCCAATTGCCTCAGCAAAAAAAAAAAAAAAAGAATGATGATAATTACACTATCTACCCTAACAATGTTATTGTGAAGAAAATCATTTATAATTCCTAAAACACTGCAAAAAAAAAAGTGCTATTATTTCAGGGACGAGGGTAAGAAGATATCAGAAAACACTTCATTAAGTGGTATCATTTGAATTTCATTTTATATTTAATGAGAAAATAAAGGCCAATCATTATGATTCTGTCTCCCTTCCTTTTTCCCCTTCCCCTCTCTTCATCAATCATCTCTCCTCTTTTCCTCTAGGTGCTAATGATGAATATAACTTCTCTTTGTCAAGACCAATATGTTCTCTGGATACCATTCTCTCCCATTTTCTTCAGCAAATTATCCTACTATTTATCATCCTCTCCTCTCTAATGTTCAATCTCTGCTTACTGGTTCCTTCTCTGACATATCCAAGTGTTTTCTATTCTAAAAAAATAAATCAACATTTTTCCCATTACTGTGTCATCCCCTCAAACTATCAACTCATATCTTTCCTTCCTTTCTCACTCAAACTCCAAAAAAAAGTTGTTTTTTTCTGTTGTCTCTACTTTCTCACCTTTTACTTCTTAACACTTTACAATCTCACTTCCAATCTCATCATTCACCTGAAACTGCTCTCTCCAAAGTTACCAATGACTTCCAAAGTGTCAAATTTCTTTTCCTAATCCTAGTTTTCCTTGACCTACCTGAAACATCAAAAAACTGTTATTGACCTTTTCCTCCCAGTTATTCTCACCTTTCTGGATTTTCATGATACTGGTCTCTCCTGTTTCTCCTAGGAGCTAGCTCATCATTTTAATCATATCCCCTAATTGTGGTGATGTGGAAGGCACTAAACTAAACCCTCTTTTTACACCCTCTCACTTGGTGGCTGCAATAGTTATCATAGATTTATTGTCATATCTAAGCAGATGATTCACAGAGCTATTTATCTAGTTCTAATCTCTCTTTTTGAATCCACATCACCAGCTGTTTACCAGATATCCCATAGGCATGTTAAATATAATATCTTTCCCCTCAAACTTTCTGAACTTTCTTATTTCTGTCCAGGGTACCATCATCCTTCTTGTCTCCCAAGTCACAAATGATAGATACTATGCTTGATTCCTCACTTTATAAATCCAAGCATTTGCCAATTCTTCAAATATCTGACACTTAATCCCTTCTCATGATGTCCGTGATGGAGCATGACAAATAAAGCACCAAACATGAAGTTAAAAAGACCTGAGTTCAAATCAAGCCTCACACACTTACTAACTGTATGACCCTGGCCACTTCACTAATCCTGTTTGCTTCAGTTTCCTCATTTGTAAAATGAGCTGAAAAGAAAATGGTAAACTACGCAATATAATTTGCCAAAAAAGAGTCAGAGATGACTGAACAGTAACAACAAAACATACACAGCCACTACCTTAGTTAAATTCTTCATTAGTTCTCATTTGAAAGATTCCAACAGCCTCCTAATTAGTCTCCCTGTCCCAAGTCTCTCTCCACTTTAATCCATCCTATTAAAATATGTTATTATACATTACTCTACATATATTTTATACATTGCTAAGTTTCTAAACTTTTTTTCTTCATCATCTACTAATCTTTGCCTGACATCTGTAGTTTCTGTAAAACTCCTCCAAAATTCTCATTTAATTTCTCATGCCAACCCCTGATCCAAACCTCGATGGGGAAAGTTGTGATGTGGAAGGAATGGTGGTATATCACTCTCCTTCTGTCATACCGAATCAACAATCAACTTTTGTTCTGCTCCTCACACAACATTTTATCTCTTGTACTTTGTTTTTGCAACAGCTCTGGAATTCAATCCTTTCTCATGTCTACCCCTTCCTCCTTCAAAATTTGACTAAAACCCCATCTTGTCCATGAAGTCTTTCCTAATCCTTTCTATAATAGTGGCCTCTCCAAACTGCCATGTGCTTGTTTCATATTTATTTTGTATTTACCTATATAGCTACGTATTTTCTCTCCTAGTAGATTGTAAGCACCTTGAAAGCAAGAACAATTCTATCTTCATCTTTGTATTCCAAGTACCTCACTATTTTCAATAAGATAACAGAGTTACATATTTGGGTTTATCTTTCATTGGATGGATGACAATTATCAGGCTTAATAAGCCCTTGTATTGCATATACCTGGCAAGGCACTAAGAGTTAAAGGACTTCTGAAGTTTCCATTACATACTCTGCCTTTTTTTTTTCTAATTAATGATTCTGAAGCCCTGAAGTTGTTACTTGGGTTAAAACTTGGCATCAAGGTTATCAGCCTCGAAGCAAATATCTGTCATAGAATTTGTTGGGAATCACTTGGCTGTTACTCAGCTTAAAATGGGCAAAACAAAACAAGGGGGAAAAGAAAAAAAAAAAGCTGAAAGAAATTTGGCTAATTGGAGAATCCTGGAATTTCTCCAGTCACAAGCACAGCAGTCCTTAGTGCAAGAAATTCTTCAAACTCCTGGAAAGTCTTTAGCTAGGTGAGTAATCTTGGCAAGAGAGCATGTCCTAGGGTACAGAGAAGCATAGGAGTTCTGGCTGTTTCCAGGGATGTTGCACAAATAGTCCTTGATTTGAGTTGAAGTTTCTGTAGTTATACTTTGTGTGATCAAATAAAATAATGTATATAAAGTGCATTGTAAGCTTTAAATCACTATATGAATGTCAATTATTGTTCTTAATGTCATTATTATTAAATTACTCCCATGGGAGAAAATACCTTGAGTGGTTGAAAAGGGAAAATCAAAGGAAACTTTCAAATCATATGATCATAGGGTTTAGAATTGAATCACATGATAATAGATCTAGAATTAGAAGGAAACTTAGAACTCTTATACACCAACCTTCTCATTTTACAGATCAGGAAATTGAATCCCAGAAAGGAGAAGTAATTTGCCCAAGATCACACAAGTAATAAGTAGCAGAGCCAGCCTACAAAACCCAGTCAAGATGCTTTGGAATTAGTTCTTTAACTCCAAGTCACTGCTTTTTCTAATGCAGGCTAGCTGATAAGGAAACAACAAATTTTTGCTCAGGCATATCATTTTTTTTTTTTTTTTACTCAGGCCCTTACTCTGTCCATGGTCACCAGGGATATGATCAAATGTTTAAAGTGAAGACTCAACTAATTCAGAAGTTTCATATAAGGGTATTGGCAAAAGCTAAGAAGTGATAGTTCTGAATGGCTTGGGTAGAAGGAGTGCTAAGTGAGAAAACATTTGAAGGAAATGGCACCCTCATGTTGCAACCTGGAAGATGAATAAGATGAAATGAATGATCTGGTCTGATAATGGAAGCTAAGAAAGAGAGAAGAGGATTTGTTTGTTATTTATCTACTTGGGATAAAACAGGAAGATGAAAGAATGGGGTTGTTTTTTGAGGATGACTAAGACAGGGCTAACAAGTAAGAGAGAAAAGGGAGAGCTGCTAACATCTTATTCTTTTTTCATTACCATGGAGAATGATCTTAGGACTAGAAATGAAAGAAAAAGGCAAATTGGAAGTTGATACAAAAGACAAATGTAGAGACAGGACGACAGAGCACCTACCTAGTTATCCTTCAATTCATGCCTCCTCTTTTTAGATGAACCACATCTTTAGATATTAAATGTGTCAAAAAATGAGATACAGAGGTAGTTGAAAAATCATGGAAACAGAATAGATAATGCAGCATTGTAGGAGAGCAAATATCTCAATTTTCCATGAAAAAAAAAACCAAAGAAGAGAAAAGAATGTGCAACTGTGAATAGTAAAATTAACCTTTATTTCTGGAAAAAATCTACAATGGATCATGGAAAAGTTGGACAATGAAATTCCAACAGCAGAAATAGTGATCAATAAGATCCAGGATGGCTTCAAGAAAAGGTTGTGACAAATTCATCTCATTTCCTTTATTGACAGGGTTATTAAATTGGTACATTAAGGGAATATCATCATTTAGCTAGATTTCTGAGAGTAAATTGGTTTATAAATTATATTATACTATTTTTATGGGAAAGACAGAATCATGTTGACTAGCTAATAACACATTTAAGATGACTTTGGAACTGGCTGAATGGACAGAATCAAAAAGTAATCAATAATGGTTCAGCCAATAATGTCAGTTTGACAGGAAATCTCCAGTAGAGAATTTTAGGGATTTGTGCTCTTCTTGAAAGAAGCATTTAACATTTTTCTCAACTGTGTGGACCTGTTAATTTGATTTTTACATAACACAATTCTGAGAGAGATAGCTAATACACTGGACAATAGTCAGAATCTAAAAAGATATTGATAAACTAAATATTTGTTTTAATCAATGAAATCAAATGAAATTCTAAGAATAACCATAAAGTCTTATACTTGAGTTCAAAAAGCAAATTTCATAAATATAAGATAGTGGAAACATGGCAAAAGAGTACTTTGTCAGAAGATCAAAACATTTTTATAAATTATAACCACAATATAATTCAGCAGTGTGATATGCTAGCCAAAAAAGCCATAATTTGGAGTTCCATTGAGAGGAATTATAGAAATATGCTGGTGATAGTCCCTCTATACTCTGCCCTAGTCAGGTCACATTGTGATTATTTGTGCTCCTTCTGGGCTTTAGAGTTTAAGAACAATAATAATCTGAAGGGCATCCAAAGTTGGACAAACTGAATGGTAAAAGGCTTTAAATCTATGATAAATGAGAATTTGTTAAAGGAATTGGGAAATTTAGCATGCCTAAGAGAAGATTCAGAGGATATATGATAGTTGTTTTCAAATATTTGAAGAATTGGACTTGTTTGGTTTGGCCTAAGAGACAGAGCCAAAAGCAATGGGTGAGTTGTACAGTGTGATTTAGTTCCTGTCAGGGGCAAAAATGAACTTCATAATAAGTAAAATTGTCTCAAAGGACAATAGATAGCCTTGGGAAGGAGTGGATTCCCACTCAATGGAAGTTTCAAGCAAAGGCTGGAAGATCTCTTGTTAGATATGTTATAATAAAGATTCCTTTAAGGTACTAGATGACCATTGACAATATTTCCAACTCTTAAGATTCAGTGATTAGATGATTCTATGTAAAGTTACTTTTGATTTCAGACAGATTCTGTGGCTAAGAGCCCAAGCAAGATATTCATAGTAACTTCCATCAGACCTGGATGGATGATAAAGACAGTGTAGAGAGGAGGCAAATTACTTCCTTGCTCTGAATCTCAGATTAAATCAGCTCCAAGGTCCCTCACATCTCTTCCATCCTATGTTCTATAATCCTAATGTCTATTCCATCTCTCAACTGTTGCATTCTTCCCTGTCTCTTTTGCTAAGTACTCCCATGCCTAGGATCATGCTTGGTACAGAGTAGGCACTCACTAAATGCTTGTTGATGAATTCATTGAGTCTAGATCCTGTAAGTTTAAGGTTCTCTAAGACTGTGTCCTATGTCTTCTTCTCCCTAAAAAATTGCATTTACTTCCATGGCTTTCATCATTTTCATTCATTTACTCAATAAACATTCAATAAGTTATCTATTATGTGCCAAAGTCTATACTGAGCACTGGGAGATACAAAAAGATGCAAAAGATGGTCTCTGCCCCCTTATCTGTTTTCCTCTTGCATTCTTTACTTACATTCATTCTTCTTAAAGGGTTCTCTGGCATGTTAGATTCTATTTTGTCCCAAATGGTTCATTTTCTTTCTATCTGTCTCTCTTTCTATCTGTGTTTGTCTCTGTCTCTCTCTCTCTCTGTCTCACTCACTCTGTCTAAATATATATTATATATATCTATATACATAAATGTGCATATACATATTTGTTGGGTTATGTATACATCTACATATTTGTATGTCGCTTGTTCTCATTTACATGTTAAGAGATTATGTCTTCTTTAATCCATAAAGAGTAGTAAGGTTTTTGTGGCTGTTTTCAACTGCTACTGACAGATGCTGTGATTGACATTTACAACTTCAGAGAAACTTGCATGTGTATCCTAGCCTGTGGATCTCAATTAGGACAATCATTTTGTGCAACTTATTTGAAGAAAGGCTTATTTAGAACTATGGCATGATCTTTGAAAACCCTTAGTGTCAGGATACTTCTCATAGGATGGATCTTCTTAAACTACTCCAAGCAGTGTTAGTTCCCTGCTCACAAACCTTCAATGACTCCTTCTTCCTTCCTCATTAAATCCAGATTCTTTTCTACTTGGTTTTGATAATCTTGTCCAGACCTTCCAATCTAATCCAATTCTATTTTCCATGTACTTTGTTCTCTTCTGGTACTTTTTCCTTATTGTTCCTCCCAACCTCAAATTATGTTTTTATTTATTAAGCATATCCTAGGTCTTTGGTAGTCATAGCTTATATTAATTTAATTAAAATTGTCCCTTAGGTAAGGGACTTAGCAAGCCAATGCATGCAAGAAAAGGAATAGCCTTCTCATTTGAAGCTAGCCAGGCTCCCTAAGAACACCTGGTCCAAATTTATATCTGGCAATAAGTTATAGATGGACAAATGACCCAGAGCCCTCAGTCTAGCAGTTTCTCAGTGCTAGATACCATTACATGATAATGAAATCAGAGTTGAGCAAAACAAAATGTTACCTAATATCTGGGGAGTGGAGGGAGAGGTCATTAACAACCCAAAGATCGAGAGATGAAATTTAAAGGATGGATAGACATTCAAGAAATGTAAAAGAAAAGAAGGAGCACACTCTAAGCTTAGGGAAAAACCTGAGCAAAAAAGCAAAAAAAAAAAAAAGTCATCAATTCCACAGGTAAAAGCATTTCACAGTTATGTATCCAGACAGGAAAGCCTGGGGCCATGTTTGAGGTGGATGGACTCTGCTCATTCTTGTCTTGTGTGCCTCACCCTATTTCCTGGAATGCCCTCCCTCTGCTTTCCAAATCCAAGCCACCTCAAGTCCCACCTCCTCTAAGTATCTTCCATGGCTACCCCACCTCTCACTGACCTTTATCTTAAGGATCATCCGCATACTGTTGACTTTTTTTTTTTTCCTGTTGCCCAAGTAGAAAATACTCGTCTCATAGCATGGAATTGCCTGGGCTCCTTCCCTACCCCTCTCATCCCTTCTAGTTTATGCCTCCCAGGACTATTTCTGGGGCCCCATTAGAATAAAATCTCTACAGATGGCCTTTGATTCCTCAGAACTCCTTCAGCAATTACAGGCTGAATCACCACATTAAGCCCTTAATCATATTCTTTCTCATATTATTCACAGTTGTGAGTAACATTCCCTGGTGTGAGTGCCTGCTAGCATTGTCTCCCCAACTCAACAGTGAGCAGAGACCAGGTCTTGTCCTTTTTTGTCCATCACAGTGTCTAGCACAGTGCTGAGTATAATGAATATATGTATTCATTATATGAATATACTCCAGTTATCAATATAACTGGAAGTCAGGAGAGACTTGCCTCTTACCTCACCACCTCTGATTCCATTCTATTCCATTCAAGAAACATCTATTAAGTATTGGATAATCTCAGTATTTCACAGTGGGAAGGGACCTTTTACTCTAACTCATAGCAGGCTGGTTGCAGATGATTAAATTGATTCTCCCCTCAGAGAAATCATAGCCTGATCATCCAAACTTACTGTTTATGGGGTCATTGAATTCTTTCAGAATTTGGCTTACTTATTCTCTCTAGGCCTGTTTTCTGACCAAAATATGGGGACAACAAAAATAGATTTGTTCATTGAATTTGTAGAATGTAGGAACCAGAAGTGATCACAGAGATCATGCAGTGCAAAACCTTATTTTATAAATATGGGAACTGAGGCTGAAAAAAGAGCTATGACTTGCTCTGGATTACACAATAAAATAATGGTAGAAACTAAAATAAAATCCAGAGCAAACTAAAATAAAATCCAGAGCTCCTGACTTAAAGACCAACATGTAGCAGTTTCACAGGGAAACTGAGTTTCTTTGTGAATAAACATTTGTGAGTTCTGGTTGCTCCCAGATGAATATAAAAGTACAAAGTTCCAAGGTAGTAATTATACTAAGAAGAACACTGTAATTGGAAGCCAGAGGCCTGTCTTAAATTCTATCTTGTACACTTAAGCAAATCATTTCATAGAATTAAAAACTTAAAGTTAGAAAACTCCAACTTTCTCACTTTACAATGAGAAAAGTAAGTTTCAGAGTAGTCAAGGGACTTTGCCAAAGTCATTCAGAAAATGAATGGCATTCCTAGCATTTCCAGACAGATCCTCTGTCACCCAGGTTTTAAAAAAATTTCTCCTAACTGAATATGAAGTACAACAGAGTATTTTCCCCTTTGTTGTTGTTTGCTTCCAAAAATTTGGAATACAAGGTTTTGCAAAGGTGAATGTGAAAAATTATCTTTCCATGTATTTTGAAAAATAAAAAGCCATTATGAAAAAAAAATACATTCTAGGGCAGCTAGGTAGCACAATAGATAGAGCACTGTCCCTCATGTCAGGAGGACCTGAGTTCAAATCCAACCTCAGATGTTTATTAGCTGTGTGATTTTGGCCAAGTCACTTAACTCTTATTGCCTCTAAAATAAAAGAAAATGCATTCTAGAATTCTTCCAGGGGGAAAAAAAAAACAACTTTCCTGTCCAGATAAAGTCAAAATAGGTACATGATTTAAATATAAAGGGTGATACCGTAAGCAATTTAAGGGATCATAGAATAGTTTGTCAGACCTATAGATAAGGGAAGAATTTATTACCAAACATGGATTACATTAAATTGAAAAGGGTTTCACAAATAAAACCAATGCTGTTAAGATTAGAAAGAAAACAGAAAGAGGGGAGGGGAATTCGAAGCAAATTTCTTTGATAAAGGCTTCATCTTTCAAATATATAGAGAACAGTTATATTTATGATAAAATTAGTCATTCCACAACAAATAGTCAAAGGATATATACAGGCAGTTTTCAGATGAATGAATCAATGCTATCTTTAATCACATAAAAAATTCTTCTATAACACTATTAGAGAAAAACAAATTAATACAACTCTGAGGGTATTACCTCTTATCTATCAGATTAGATAATATGACAAAAAGAAAATGACAAATGTTGGAAAGAATGTGAGAAAATTGGGATTCTGAAGCACCATTGATGGAATTGTGAATCAATCCAACTATTATAGACAGCAATTTGAAACTAGACCAAAAGAGTATAAAATCATGAAAACCCTTTGATCCAGCAATACCAATACTAGGTCTATATCTCCCTCCCCCCTTCCAGAAAAAAAAGGGGAAATGATCCATTTGTCCAAAAATACTTATAGCAACTCTTTTTGTGATGGCAAAGAATTAGAAACTGAGGGGTTGGGAGCTGCTAGGTGGCACAGTGGATAGAGCACCAGTCCTGAAGTCAGGAAGACCTGAGTTCAAATCTGACCTCAGACACTTAACACTTCCTAGCTGTGTGACCCTGGACAAGTCACTTAACCAATTGCCTTAGCAAAAAAAAAAAAAAGAAGAAGAAGAAAAGAAAAGTAAGTGAGGGGATATCCATCAATTGAGGAAATGACTAAACAAGTTATGTTATATGGT
This sequence comes from Myrmecobius fasciatus, assembly GCA_023553655.1. NCBI lineage: Eukaryota > Metazoa > Chordata > Mammalia > Dasyuromorphia > Myrmecobiidae > Myrmecobius > Myrmecobius fasciatus. The sequence continues at coordinate 306,580 of JAJPUD010000769.1, read as the reverse complement.
TGTGAATGAGTGCTATTATGCTATAAGAAATGATGCTTTCAGAAAAAAAAACTGGAAAAAACTTTAATGAACTGATAAAAAGTGAAATGGGCAAAAGCAGGAGAATATCATGGATGGACACAGCAACATTGTACAATGATCATCTATGAATGACTTAGCAATTCTCAGCATGATAGTAATTTAAGATATCAAAGGATTTGTGATAAAAAAAAAAAAATGCTATCCATCTCCAGAGAAAGAATTGATGGAGTCTGAACATAGATAAAGGCATACTTTTTTTACTTTATTTTTCTTGTTTTTTTTTTTTTTTTTCCCTTTTGGTCTATTTCTTTCACAATATGACTAATATGGAAATATATTTTGCATGATAGCACACGCATGATCTATATGAAATTGCTTGCCTTCTCAATGAAAGAGGAGGAAAAAAAGAGAATTTAGAACTCAAAATTCTAAAAAATGAAGATTGAAATTTGTTTTTACATAATTGGAAAAAATATATATTATTTTATTATTATTATTTTTTAAATCTCTCCTGCTCTCAATTTCCCCATCTTTAAAGTAAAAGATTTGGACTAGATGATCTCTAAAATTCTTTCTAAGATAGAACTTCCTAGTTCTTTCCAATATGTAAATTCCATATAACAAGTTATATAATCCCTTAATCTCTTTAAACCTCTATTTCCTCATCTGTGAAATGGAGGTAACAATAATTGTTACTTTCTCTCTCTCTCTAATTTTTTTTTGTAAGCTTTAAAATGTTATCAAAAAGGCACAAGAAGGATAAGAAGAGCAAAGAAATTGGAATGTCATTTATTTCACAGGTAAAAAGAGTTCAATATTTAAATACCCAAAGTAATACAGGTAAATCCATATGGCATATGGTGTCGGTTTTTGAAATCCTATACATTTTTCCTAAAATCTATAATTATGTGGCATGCACCTAATTAAAATGTACTATAATTGTTGAAATATTTTATTGAAGTCATTTTTTTTTTCCAAGCGACAGGTTTACCAGATGATAAAACTTGTCTTGTGGTTTTCTGGGGCTTGCCAAGAAGCTCAGAGCTAAGTAGAGTGGGTGGGGTCAGTGGCGGACATTAAACCCCTCTATGAGTGCCAGCATTCTTTACTAAGCACTCCTTCTGAAGACTTAAGTCCGGCTCTTTGCCAAACACTCCTGTCCAAGACAAAGATGATTGAGGTTCGTTTTAGCTCGATAGATAAATCTTTTGAAATCAAGCTTGTTCAGGGCTTCTACAGATATGATAGATCAAGGACAATTGTTTATTAAAAAGAACTGTAGGAGAAATGTCATTTATGCCTTTTGACTTTGCAGGCTCCTGAAGGAGAGTTGACCTAGGCCTTCAACAGGAGGGAGGCCTGATAAAAAAAAAAATAATAATAAAAGTACCTTTTCCTAGGCCTAGTGATAAGGGACTAATTATGGAAGAGCTGAAGGGAAGGAGGAGATGATGCTAAGGGAAGAAATAGGAATGCAATGCTGAAGAAGGGGAAGGGGAAACTCCAACTATGTACCAGAATCTGCATTAAGCATTTCAAAAATATTAACTCATTTTCCCTCACAACAGCTTTGGGAGGCTGGTGCTTTGATTATCCATATTTTTTAGATGTGGAAGCTGAGACAGACATTAAGTGACTTGTCCAAGGTAACAGTTCTGAAAAGTATCAGAAGCTAATCCCAATCTTTCTGATTCTAAACCCAACACTCTCAACACTATACCTAGTTATTTTTCAGAGTAAGATGCATAGAAATGGTTTTAAATGTGTCATAGAGATTGTTCTGATCCAACCCCCTCTCTTTTTGCTAATCAGAAAACACATTGAGGAGATTAAGAACCTTGTCCAAATTAAGTAGCTAGTTAGAAGCCAAGCTGGGATGTGTAGATTTATAGAACTAAAGAACGTCGCATCTGAAAGACAATTTAGAATCATAGAGTAACAACTCAATAATAATAATAATTATATATATGTATATTTTGCTGAGGCAATTGGGGTTAAGTGACTTGCCCAGGGTCACACAGCTAGGAAGTATTAAATGTCTGAGACTAGATTTGAATGCAGGTCCAACAACTTGAGGGCTGGTGCTCCATCCACTGAGCCACTTAGCTGCCCCTCAATAATAATATTTTAAGATTTGTAAAGTACATTCTTCAAAATAGCTTCATGAATTAGGTCATATAATCAACAAGCATCAAATACCTATAAAGCATGCCATGCAATTTGCAAAATGCTGTGCATCATGTTTTCTTTACAAATAGGGAAACTGAGGCCCAGAGAAAAGAAGTGATTTTGCTTAAAAAAAGAGCCAAGATTTGAGCTCAGGCCTTCTGACTGACTCCAAATCAGTGTACAATTTGCTTCCAAAACCAATGTTCTTTCCACTAATGCCCCTTCCTTCAACAAAACTAATTCTATTCCCAGTGCCTTTTCTACAATAACAAACTGCCCCAGTTATATCTACTCCTGTTTTTCAAACATGTTAGAAATGAGACAGGAAACTATCCTTTGATTTCCCTTTAAGGAAGAAAGGGCCTCTCAGCCCAGAGTAAGAGGATAGCAAGTTTGCCTTTTTCAGCCTCTTTCCTTCCTCAATGCCGTTTAATTTTTTTTTCTTCTATCCACCTTCTACAACTTCACCTTGAAGTGTCATGTTTTCCTATATATTAACCCAGTCCTGGGCAAAGAGTCAGGAGACTTTGGCTTGATTCTACTTACCAACTGAATGACTTTAGCAAGCCAATCCCCTCCTCTGAGGCCTAATTTCCTTATTTGTAAAATGAGGGATGATATTAATAGCACTAGGTACAATTCATATCAGGTTTTTAGAGCACCTATCATTTTCTAGGCCCTGTATGTCGACTGCTGGGATTAAAGATCACATACACATACACATATAGAGAAAGATATAGATATATAGATACATAGAAAAATAGAGATACATACATACCTACATAAAGAGAAAGATATATATATATATATATGTATACACATATATAGAAAGATATACATATACACACATACATAAAGATATATGTGTATGTTTTCTTTTTTAAATAAAGAATACAGATTTGAGGGGACTTTGTTTCAAATCTCAATTTCAACATGTATTATCTGTGTGACCTTCGCCATGTCCATTAACCCCTGTGGGCCTTCTTTCTCTTACATGCATAATGAGGCTGATGGACTACATTGACTGTTAAGGGATCCCCTGCTGATCCTAGCTCTGATCCTAGAAATTTAACATTTCTGATCCTCACTGGCTTCATCTGTAAAAGAGGATTTTAGACTAGATCAGTGGTGTCAAATTCAAGTTTGAAATGAGGATCACTAAGCCATGCATGCAGCTACATGATGCAGTGGAAAGAGCACCAGGCCTGGAGTCAGAAAGACTCATATTCTTGAGTTCAGATCTGACCTCAGACACTTACTAAATGTGGGACCCTAAGCAAGACACAATTTCCTCATCCATAAAATGGAGATAGGCAGTTAGGTAGTACAATGCATAAAGCACCAGATCTGAATCCAGGAAAAACTGAGTTCAACTCTAGTTTCAGACACTTCTTAGTTGTGTGACTCTGGGCAAGTCATGAAATTCTATTTTTTCATCTGCAAAATGATCTGAAGAAGGAAATGCTCCAATGTCTTTGCTAAGAAAACTTCAAATGGTGTCACAAAGAGTCCTACTTATGACTGAAATGATTGAATAATGATAAAACCATATTGACTTGGTTTTAAAATGTAATCTTACCTCTGTTTTATTGTATTTTTTATCTATTTTGTTGGATATTTCCCAATTACATTTTAATCTGGGGCATGTCAGACTTGGTAGTATTGTGGACCACATGTTTGACACTTTTGGACTAGATTTCAAGAGTCCCTTTCTGTTTGTAAAGTGAAATTTTTATTTTTAAATGCCCTTCCAATTTTGAGATACTGTGCTCACTCAATTTACCTGGATTGTACACATACATATGCATATATGTTTTATATGTTTGTGTATTCTATATATATTACATATGCTTTATAGATATGTATTATGTGATACATCGTGTGTGTGTGTGTGTGTGTGTGTGTGTGTGTGTGTTACACATACAATCACATTTTGGTCATAGAAAATAATGAAGCTTTCTGGTGAACCATGAAAAGGCTACAATCAGTGAAGGAAAGACTCACTTAAAGATATGTTCCTTGAATTTTTCAGGAAGAGATCACCCTCTCTTCCAGCTGAGGGTGATCAGGGAAGGTTGTTTAGTACAGTTGGACCATGAAAGAGAGGAAGGATTGCCATGTGAATGAGGGGAACAGAAAGATTGGGAGAGGACACAGGAAGGATCAGAGGAGAGAGGGAAATACTTTCTTCTACACTGCCTGATAACAAGAGACATTCCCAAATCGTAAAATACTAGAAATCATTATTAAAGCATTTAAAAAAAAAAAATCCTGAGTTGCCAATGCTTGCTATACCAGCATGTATTCATTTTGTATGGATCTAAAAACAAAACAAAACACTTATAGAATCAACAACACAAATATTAAGGCAATGCTATTTGCATTGGCTACTCAGCTCTTTTTCTTCCTCAGTAAAGCTGACTATGATTGCTAATAATATTAACTTATTTCCAGAAAGATTTAGTGTTTATAAGGCCTTTACTTTCCAAAGCAATGCATTCCACTTTGGGATGGTTCTGAAAAACCATTGAGAAGTTTGATTTCCTTGACATGAAGCCTAAAGTTTCTTTTCTGCAGCTTCTATCATCCATTGTTCCCAATTTCACTCTCTGTTGCTGAGTTGTTTCAATCACATCCAACTCTTTGTGACCCCATTTTGAAGTTTTCTCTGCAAAGATACTGGAATAATCTGCCATTTCCTTCTCTAGCTTATAACAGGGTGAAGTGATTTGCCCAGAATCAAGCAAGTGTGTAAATTCAGATTTGAAATCAGGCAGATGAGTCTTCCTAATTCCAAGCTTAATGCTCTATCCACTCTATACCCATCTATCCAAGTTCTAGTCTCTAGAATCATGCAGAACAAATCTAATTTCTCTACTAAGTGATAGTCTTTCAAATAATTAAAAATAGGGATCATTTATCTTCTCAAGCTAAATATCCCCAGGTTCCCCCAAATGTTAAAATCTCATTCATCTGCTAATTTCACCATTCAGGGGTCATTTCCTTTCAACACACTTCTAAAATGTGGCACCCAGAACTGGACACAGTATAATAGATGTGACACTACAGCAGAAAACTGAAGTACAAGGTAACTTCAAGGGCTTAAGTTTTGAATTTCTAAAGAACTTGAGGACGCCACGATAGATGAAAACAACAGTCCCATGGGTTCATGGATTTAGAGCTAAAGGAGATTTTAAATGTCATTGAATCCAACCCCCTTATTATAGGGATAAGAAAAATGAAATACAAGTATATCAATCTGCCCAGAATCACACAGTTAATGTGTCTAAGATAGCATTTGAATTTAGGTCTTTCTTACTTAAGTCCAGCATTCTGTTCACTATATCTTGCTCCCTCTTCTGAAATTAGAACCCAGATCCCCTGATTCCAAGCTCTGAAGTCCTTCTAATATGCCATCAAAACTTCTATGATATGTCATCAAAGTTACAGATACCTACATATTATATATACGTACATATATATATATATATATATATAAACATATATCTCCATTACTTTTTCAGTATTATTACCAAATTGTTAAAAAAAAAAAAAGTATTATATTCTTTTTTTTTTCTTTTTTCTTTTTGCTGAGGCAATTGGGGTTAAGTGACTTGCCCGGGGTCACACAGCTAAGAAGTGTTAAGTGTCTGAGACTGTATTTGAACTCAGGTCCTCCTGACTTCAGGGCTGGTATGGAAGTATTATCTTCTAAAGAAACACAGTGTTAAGTACTCCTTATTACCACTGAAGATTTAATCATTATTACATTGATTTTTACATTTGAAACTAGAAATCCAGAAATAAATAGAAAAATAAATTTTTCTCTCTATTTCTTAAGTCCATTTCCTGGGACTTCAATATAACAAAGCCCATTCAGTGCTCATTCTTTGTGTAGCAGACAGCTCTAATCTGTCCATCATGATTGACTACTTATCTCCATACTGATAGAATGATTTCTGTCACTGTATTCCTATCTGTGCCAAAAAATAAGACCAAACTCTTCTAACCCCTTTGTTTCTATGGAAAGAAATGGCTCCTCAGGATAAAATATTAGTCACTCAGAAAAAACAATTTGCATTAAATTTAATTAAGCTGTATAATGAAGCCAATCTATCCAAGGCCATTAGTAGGAACACAAAATCACATATTTAGAAATAGAAAGGACCTTGGAGGTCATTCTGTCCAGTATCTTTATTTTACATGATTTTTTTCCTACTATATTATTTGTAGTGATAAGTAAATTTCCATTTGACTCATAAGATAAGTATAGTCTGGAGTAATGATGATGGAATGAAGGATCACCTATTGCCGACCCTTCCCTAAAACTTCTTCTACAAAATGACCAGAGAGGGAACCAAGATGACTGAGTACAGGTTGGGACTTAACTGAATTCTCCCGACATTCCCTTCCAAACATCTTGGGACAGCAGGACACACACAGAGTTGAAATGAAGGACTAGAGCAGACTCTGTTATGATCCAGCTAAAGTAAAAAGGGCAAGGGTGGCAATCATGATGATCTTAAGCAAAGCAAAAGAAAAATTAGATCTAAATGAAAGAGATAATTTTTTGCTAAAAGACTTAGGACATGATAATTAGACAATGAAATAATATCAAAATATTGTATATCAAGTTTTTTTGATAAAGATCCATTTTCTCAAATATATAGGAAACTGAATAAAATTATAAAATAAGTCATTCCCCAATTGATAAATGGTCAAAGAATGTGAACAAGAAAACATTAGAACTGTTTATAGTCATAGGACAAAATATTTAAATCACTATTGATTAGACAAATGCAAATTAAGATAACTCTGAAGTATCACTTCACACCTATCAAAAATGAAAAATGCTCAATGGAAGAGGTACACAAATTGGTTGTTGATAAAATAGTGAACAAGCCCAACCACTCTGGAAAACAATCTAGAACTATGCCCAAAGGGCTATAAAAATATGCATTCCCTTTTATCCAGCAATATCACTATTAGGTATTATCCTAAAGATATTTTTTTAAAGAAAATTAATTATATGTACAAAAATGTTTATAGCAGCTCTTTTTGTAATGGTAAAGAATTGGAATTAATAGGATGTTCATCCTGGGGAATGGCTAGAAAAGTTGTGGCATATGATTGAGATGGAATACTATTATGATGTAAGAAATGACAAAGCAAATGGCTTCATTAAAAAAAAATAAACATGGCAAGACTTATATGAATGAATGTGAAGTGAAATAAGAACCAGGAGATCATTGTATATAGTAATAGTAAGATTGTAATGATCATCAGCTGAGAAAGATGTCTACTCTGATCAATAGTGATCCAAGAATTCCAAAGGACTAATGATGAAAAAATGCTATCTATCCGCAGAGAGAGAACTCATGAACTCTGACTGCAAATCAAAGTATAATTTTCTCACTTTATTTTTTTTGGTGGGTGAGGGATTTCTTTTGATGATATGACTAACATGGAAATATGTTTTATATGATTTCACATGTATAATTGATATTATGTTGTTTGCCTTCTCAGTATATGGGGAAAAGCTAAGAGAAAGGGAAATAGTCTGAAACTCAAAGTTTAAAAAAAAAAAGGATGTTAAAAATAAAAAAATATATATATATGTGTACATATACACACACACACAGATTTTTAAATAACCACAAAAAATGCCAGACCAAATTTTGAATAAAAAAGCCATCAGAAAGTCACAGTAAGTAATTTTTCTAACCTGGGACAGCTTAGGAAGACAAAAAGAAAAGTTCACAGATACTGAATGCAGTGCCAAGAGTGCAGAGTGGTAGAAACAACACTGCCTCTGGGGCTGTAAGGTAGCAGAAATACCCAGGGATAATAAGCAGACTGAATATTTGATTTGAAAGAGATTGCAGAGGACCCCTATAATGGCACTGAGAGTAAGATCAAGCACCATTTGGTAGATTTCTTACCCAAAACACAGTTCTGCAATCAAGTTCCAGAGGAGAGGATAGGTCAAAGTCACAAGAAAGGAAAGACACTACTTGTGTTACAGTCAGAGTGCAGCCTGGGAAAGCATTGACCAGACTTCTCTGTAGACCATGCCCTATTGGAAGTACCAAAAATTTCAAGGCCCTCATATCAAACCGTGAAAAGAGCAGAAGAACATAACAGAAGCTCAGCTAAGTCATGCCCTCCAGAAATGAGCAGAATTCAATACTAACATAAAATCCAATGTCAAGAAATAGAAAAAATGAACAAACAACAGTAAAACAAAAAGAAACAACAACAACAAAACCACAACCTAACCATAAAGTCACTACTGGAATGGAGCTCTTTGACAAAATAAAGTCAGAAAAAGACAATGACTTGAAAACATCTACACATAAATCTTCAAAATAAAATGCAGATTAGACACAAACCTTACAAGAATTCCTGGGAAAGCTAAAGAAAGAGATACAAAAAAGAGCAAAAAGTCTTTTTAATTAAATAAGAGATGTAAGGAGAGGCCTTTGTAAATAATAAAGTGCCAAAAATTCATGAGCAAAAGACCACTGAATTTGAAGAGAGAAGATGTAAAACTGAATCTTTGTTAGGACACATCACCTATACAAATCATTTAACATTTCTGGACCCCAGTTTTTTCATCTGTAAAATGTGGTGATTGTAGTAGATTATTTTGAAGATTTCTCCCTATCATCTATTCCATCTACCATCCTATTGCTATCATAAATAATTTAATGAAGGTTCACAATATAATAACATCTCACATTGTAGTGATGTATATAATTTGGATTTCTTTTATATCAACTATTTAATTGGATGCCTATAAAAAGTCTTTGAGAGAAGTGATTCTGGGATTATTGCTACATTTTACAGATGAGGAAACTGAGATCCATGAAACTTAAATTTCTTGGACAAAGTCAGTCAGGTAATAAGTAACAGAGGTAGGCTATTTTTCAAAGGAGAAAGAAGATAAAGGAAAAAGGTATGGAGGGGGGAAAAAAAGTTATCTTCCCATATTAGTTCCTAAACCTTAAGGTCTATAAGACCCCCTGGGTCCCTTTAGGCTCTGCTACTTGCCCTTCCTCATCAGAATCAATGTTTACATGCCCTGGTAGCAGGGAAAGGCTTAATTTCTTCCTGGAACAGAGGAGAGTTTGCCCTTTGGCAAAGCTGGCCACAGAGGTGGGGCTTCCCACAGAGAGAGGTGGGAGGGGCAAGCTGGCACTTACTTGCCTTGCCCAATTACCCAATTCTAGCTGCCATACCTGTAACTCACAATAGGTCAAGTAAAGACACACAGTGAGCTGGGCAGTCAGGCACTGAAATGATGAGGGGAATGGGTGGCTGGCTCCTGGGTAAGGGAAGCTAGGATTTCATGCTAAATCAAAATAGTTTGTCCTAGAGTCACAACTATGCTAAGTCCCCAGTGTTGAGTAAAAAGAGCATGGGTCTTAGTATCAGGATACTTGAATTTCCTATCAGAACTTCCCTTAAGGGCTGTTCAATTAAATGTTACATAAGAAAAATGATAGTCATCACAGCTCCTAAGGCAATCCAGAAAGGTAGCATAGTTATAGTATAGAACCGTGGATCTGAAGTCAGAGGAGGAATGTAGGAATCCTACCCCTCATATTTACTCTCTGTGAGATATTTTCTTTCTCTGGGGCTTTAGTTTCTTCATCTTTGAAATGAGGATTAGTATTGATAATCTCTAAGGCTCCTTCCAACTCCAATTTCCATGCCTTGCAGGCTATATGACCCTGGACATATCTCTCCTTACATCAAACATGGCATTCAATTCAACATACATTTTCTAGATACCTATTGTATGTCTGTATTATATAATCAATCAAAAAGCATTTATTAAGCATTTGCTACTATATGCTTAACATTTTGTTAAATATGCTTAATAAATTATGCTAGATAATAAGGATAAAAATGGAGAAGTAAGATAGTACCAGCTTTCAATAAATTTATAATACAAGAGGCTACTGGATGTTTACAGATCAGTGTAAGATATTTACAGAATGAATAAAGTGATTATGGGAAGGGGAACATTAAACATTGGAGGGAAAAAGGAAAGGCTTCCCGAATGAATGATCTAAATAAATAAATAAATGTTCTCCATCTACCTTGCTTTGAGAAAAACCCTTTGCAAAAAAAACTTACTAAATAAATTATAGCCCTTAATAGCATTAAGGCTTGCATTGAAATCACAGCCAAAAATAAAAGGACTTTGGAGGGAGGGTGGAAAAGAGGAGAAAGAGAAGGAAGAGTTAGAGAAGGGTGGAACCCTGGCTAGTTGCCACAACATTTTAATTCTATTTCACTATCTAAACTCTCTCTTTAGCTTGCAGGGACAGTGCTTCCCACCTGCAGCTCCCAGAGGTGCTGAAGGCCTGGGAGTGGGTCTCCTAAGAGGATGCCCCTCCCTGGGCCTGGCTGTCTGACAGTGGAGGAGGATGAAACTCTGCATACTTCTGGTAAGTTATCTGATCACCCTCTTCAAATATCAGAAGAGCTGTCTTTGAAGAAAGGGGATAAGACTTGTTCTGGTTGGCCCTGGAGGGCAGAAAGAAGACCAACAGAGGGAAATTAAAGGAAAGCAGATAGTTTTCAACTCAATATGTGGAAGATCTTTCTAATAATCTGAGCTGTCCAACAATGGAGCTACATATCTTACCAGATACTTGAATGAGTTCCCCTCTAAAGGAGATGTTAGAATAGAAGTTTGGTGACCCCATCCCTACTATATACATTCTCTCCCACCCTCCCTCCCCTTGTTGTTGATGTTGTGTTGTTGTTGTTGTTCTCCTCTCTATGTGTGTGTAGCTCTTTCTTATCTCTGCCTGTCTCTGTCTCTCCTCTGTCTCTCCTTTCAGTGTGTGTGTCTCATCTCTGTCTGTCTCTTCTCTATCTGTCTCTCTTTTCTCTGTCTCTGATTCTCTCTATGTCCCTTCTTTCCTCCCTTTCTTCCTTTTCTCTTTCCTCCTTCCTTCCTACACACACACACAAACACACACACACATTATAGAGAGAAGTACTGAAATAGGATTTATGACCTTTGGGGTCCCTCCTGGCTCTGAGATTTTGTGAGCCTATCATTTGTTTAAGGTTCTTTAAGTGCACTTCATTCCCTATGCTATCACTGAGGGTAAGAGTTGAAAATTGACAATTAGGATGGCAATAGTAAGCAAATATTTATTGAGCACCTACAAAATACTACCCTGGTAGCATGTCAGTAGAGAGTAGACTGTTAGAACTTGTTCCCACATTATAGGTGAGTAAAATCTGTTTAAAGAAAAAATCTTAACTGGGAAATACCCCCCTCCTCAGGTTTCCTCTGGAGTTCCCTGGCTCAGATTTATACTTTCTCTCCTCTAACCTAACAAGCAATGGAGAGGCAAGACTCTCTCCTGAGAGAAAAATCACAAAATTTCAGACTTAGAAAAGCCCACCCAGACCATCTAATTCAATCCGTAGCTGATTAAGAACCTGCTTAATAATATCTTCCACAAGTGACCATCCAATCTTCATTTACAAACCTTTAGTAAGAAGGGAACCTAATATCTATGGGAGCCACTCACATTATCTTTGGCTGTATCCATTTGTTAGGAAGCTTTTTTTACCATATGTGAAGAGTAGATCTGCAGCTCTGCAATTTCCAATCATGTTAGGTAACTAGTTCTGATTTCTTGAACCAAGCAGATAAAGAGTCATCCTTCATGTACACCTTCAAATAATGAGAACTGTAATGGTCCATATTCTATTTTCCAGGCTAAATATCCATGATTTTTTTTTTTTTTGAAGCAATCCAAATGATCCTCATATGCCATGACTTCAAGGACCTAGTCTTTCTTTTCTGGACACTCCCAGATTTTCAGTTTGTTTGTTTTTTTAATGTGACACCTAGTCCTGAAGACAATACTCCAAACAAAATCAAACAAGGGAAATGTACATTGACTCTCACTTTTCTGCTTTTCAACTATGCTGTACTTATTTTATCATTTTTATCTTTCATCTCATGTACTTTACTTATAACAAGCTTATGGGCCACTAAAACTCACAAATAGATCCTCCTCTAATCTTTTTTTTAAGATGAATTTCTATATAGCTCCCAACTTTGCATTTTGCAAAGTGCAATATGAAGAAAGTTATTCTGAGAGAGAAATGTGGAACATCAAAGAGTAAGATTACAAGCCTCTGTAAGAGGCTTCTTGTAGTTTCCCTATGATGATATCCCAAAGGTTCACCCTCATGCCTCAAGGGCCACATATATTTTGCAATCCCAAGAGTCTGATAGGACAAAGAATAAACAATAAGTTTTGAAGGAGGAGTAGAATAAGGTTGGACTTACAAGATGGAAAGGATTTTTGGAAAGAAGCTTACTTACAACAAGAATGTCATAGAAAGATGAGCAGAGTAACTGAAATAGATATATAGAAGCTGATTGAAGGAGGGAAATGAGTGAACATCTAAAGAAAAAAAGAGTGATTTTAATGAACAAGTAATTTAACACAAAGGGATACAAAATGAGGAGAGCAAAAGCATTACATCAAATTCAGCCAAGTCTCCTGAAGTGACAGTGGAGTAACTCCAAAAATTTCTCTAAGGGTTCAAAAAAGTGAAGAAGTAAGTGAAGTTATCAAAGAAACAAAAAGAGAAAATGAGGTTCTAAAGGAAGAAAAACCAACAAAAGGAGAAAGTAATAGATAGTCTCCAAAATGATAGTTTGAAAAAGAAAATGACAGGATTCGAACAAAAGAAAATTCAGAGGCAGAAGGAAAATTAATTGAACAAAATCAGATAACAAATGACAGCAAAATAACAATGCTGAACATGAGGATAGGATGTAGGGACAAAAGAAGTATTATAAGTCTTGCCCAAAAAAGTATCATTAAAAGAAAACCTCAATACCATAATTCAGGATATTATGTAGGAACATTCTACAAAAATAATGGAAACAGATGGCAATGTCAGTTCAAGATTGTACAGAATAAAACAGAAAGTCCATATTCAACTCACCAGTGAACATTGTATGCAATATTTTGAATTATAACATAAAACAATAAATTTTGCAGGAAACAAGGAAGAAACCTTGGAACAATTCAAAGAATCAATCAGAATATTGCAGAATTGCCCTGTTTACAAAAAAAAAATCAAAAAGAAAAAAGAGTGACATTCTTAAAAGTATAAAAGACCAATTGTAACTCCCAACATAGTATATTAAACAAAAATTGGACTAAATATCAAATAAAATATTGGAACATTCAACAAAAGGAAAGAATTTTTGCCATTCTTTAAAAAAAATCATAGATATTCAACAGGTGAACTGATCAAACAGAAGAAAGTTAAATTTTTTCACATAGCAGCAAAAGATTGAGAAATCAAATGCACATACTCCTTCAGATAAGGCTGGCCAAGGCTGGCAATGTAGGTAAAATAGCTTTTCTGTTTGATGCTAATTTTCTTCAAGAAAAAAAAAAAAATCACACCTTGAGAGAAATGAAAAGGCAGAGAACATCTAGAGACTAATGAATCTAAAGAATTAATGGAACAATTAAGAAAATAGAAGGAAGGAAAATTAATATTTTAGAAAAAAATCTCATTCATTAGTAAATTTAAAAATTAGATTGTATGATAATAAAGAGGAATTCTTCCAGATAGGAGGAAAGGACAATGGGGAACATGGACACAGAAGACTCAGCAAAACTTAAGAGAAGAGGTTGATAAAAATCTTTCAATTTCTCCCCCTCCTCTTAAACTGTTAGGAGATTAAGGACAGAATACTTGAAGGCGATCATAAACTGAAGATGATGATAACGAAAGATAAGCAATAATTCCATTTGGTCACTGTTTGGGTTCTGATTGACTCAAATTCAATGTAAATAGCAGTCATTTTTCCTTTGGCCAGAAATCCTGAGGGTCTTCCCCTCCCAGATTCATTCATTCATTCATTTATATATATATATATATATATATATATATATATATATATATATATAT